>CM024762.1:140481300-140777145 GCA_014218235.1 Colocasia esculenta | reverse complement strand
ACATAGCTCGGCTCCGGCCGAGGTGACCGTTGAGGCGCTTCTCGCCAGACGGAGCCGAGACGACCAAGCCGATGGATCCCTTTGAGGCGCGCTTGGCCGATTTGTGACGCTGCTCCCGACGTCCCGACCTGACCTGCAAACCAATGTTACTGTTATAGTAACATAGCTCGGCTCCGGCCGAGGTGACCGTTGAGGCGCTTCTCGCCAGACGGAGTCGAGACGACCAAGCCGATGGATCCCTTTGAGGCGCGCTTTGCCGATGTGTGACGCTGCTCCTGACGTCCCGACCTGACCTGCAAAGCCCGCCGAGTAGGCTCGGCGGGAAGACACTCCGATGCTCAGTCAGTTGCTAGCCGAGCAAATGGCGTAGCGTGGGGGGAGAATAGCGTACCTTGGCCTGTGGAGTGTCTACCCTTTATATAGTGTTGGACACGTACGTGTGAGCTGGACGAGCCGCCAATCTCGCTGGGGCGTTACCGGGATTCCCGCCGGATTGGGTGCCGTTACTTCCGCCGAGTTGCGATGATTGTGGGTTGCCCCCTGTAGGCCTGATCGTTGAGATCGTGGCCTTAATGGCCGTGACTGGCGGTTCCGCGACACTTGGTGGTTAACCTTATTTGTCCGTTGACCCCGTAAAGACTGATGGGATGCGCGAGGATGCCGAGCTCTAGGTCGGCGTGACCTGAGCTTTGATAACCCGAGGTGCTCAACTGGAGACTTATTTGAAGATGTTACGAGAAGCTCGGGTCAAGATGTAGATGGCCCGCCTGGGCCGAGCTGTCGATACTGAGGTCGGACGAACCGAGCTGTAGCTGGTATTTGGTGAGACAAAAGACGAGATGTCGGCCAATGGCCTTATTGAGGTCGGATGAGCCGAGGTCCGAGCTTATGGGATGTCTTGATCAGTTTGGATGCCGCCCTTTTCGCTGACTGCCGAATCGGAGGCGAGGTCCTTGCCAATCAGCCAAGGCTGCTGAATGTCGGGCTATCCTCAGAAGTGGTCGGCCACACTCGGGGTTAGCCGACCTACTTGGAGACCCCTGTAACACTGCCCCCTGGGTTCAGGTCGGACCGTGATAGCGGGCCGAGTGAAGCTAGAATTTTCCTTTCGAAGTAGAGCCCCGCCACGCCACTTGCGCTACTGACCCACGTGCTCGCGAGGACGCCGAACGTCAGATCCGCCAAACGTCACTTCGTATGACAAACCGCCTGGCGCCTCTACGGAAGCCGTGCTGAAATCATCATGCGCGGCCTCGTCCTCCGGCGCACTCAGCGCTCCTTGCCTCACGCTGATCAGGATCCGAGGGGTCGGCCCCCAGCCAATCCGTTGATGACACGCGGGTCTATCTCGACCTTTGGCTTAGAAGCCGGACTCTGCCGTTGGATTCGGTTGGCCTCCTGACCCTATAAATATTGGGGTTTGCTGCCGAAAGCTTGCCCTTGTTTTGCACGCGACCACAAACCAGACCGACCAGCCGCCACCGACGCACGACGTCTCCGTCATCTGTCCGAGCTTTCGCTCGTCGTTGCTTGCTTCCTTCCGAGGTAAGCGATGTCTTCGAGTTCTTCTTCTTCCTTAACGTCCTCGTCTTCACGAGGGGTCGTCGTCGAGGTTCTCCTCCGAGAACTTTTCCTCCGCAGCAGGGGCGGTCTCCTCTAGGGGAACGTCTCATTCTTCTCGGCCTGACGGCGAGCCGTCAGACCATTCCGACGACTGTTTTATTGTTGATCCTGAGACTTATGTTCCCAAGGAGCCTTCCTCTCACACTTCTGGAGCTCGTCGACCGGCTGACAATGTCGTCGACGCTCAATGCAAACTAGCGACGAGACCCTTGCGTGGATGAAAACTCACCCCCGGACTAGAGTTTCCGGAGGGTTATTCTATGTATCGCTCGAGTCAGCTTCGTGCTCACTACGTAGCGAAGGGTGGAGTTTGTATCTACGCCGAGGCCGTCCGAGCTGGCTTCCGCCTTCCTTTGCCTCCTTCGCCACACTTCTCTTTTCAAGTTGGGAGTCGCACCGTCGCAGCTGACCCCCAATTCGTGGAGGTCGTTGTCGGCTTCCTGGCAGTTTGTGCATTGGCTAAGGTCCTCCCGACCTCGCGCCTTTTCTTTTACTGCTTCTTGTCAAGGCCTTGGGGACTGGCTGTACTTTGCAGCTTGGTCTGGCCGACAGATCCTTGGTCGAATGCCCTCTTCTGTTCACAACTGGAAGAGCAGTTCGTTTTTGCTCATAGCCCCCGACGGGTGGCCATTTCCCCCACCACCTGGACGGTAGTGAACGTTCATCAAAAAGCCTTCCGAGCTCCAAATCTCATCGAAACCGAGCTCGCGGAGTTTGATTCTTTACAGGTGCTGGATCCTCCCGACCTGTTTCAGCTCGATGGATTGTTCAAACTGATTGCCAAGGCCGACAAAGGTCATTTTTCTTTCCAATGTCTTCCTTTTGTGATTTGTGAGTAAGAGCTAATCACTGTTGCTTCTCGTAGTGATGGCTGACAAGGGCAAGTCGTCGGTTGCTCCCGACGTCGGCCGGGAGAGGGACCTCTCTTGCTGACCGAGCAGCACAGAGGTTCGCCGGTCGCGGTAAGAAGAGTGCCGTGAGGGCACCACCGAAGCGCCCAAGGGAGGAAACCGGTGACTCGTCTCTTCAGACGAGGCGGCGATCGTCGGATCCTAGACCGACGTCACCTTAAGGACGAGAACTACCGGAGCAGCAGGTTGCCGATCAACATGATGCGAGCCCTCAACGACCATCGGGACGCGCTGGTGCTCACTGCTACCGAATGGGCTCGTCGGGCGACCCCTGTGGAGAAGTTGGCCCATTCATCGCCCAAAAGAGCCACAAGATCGTGGAGGAGTACTACGATTCTGTGCAAACTCAATTGGGCCTGGTCGGGGCCTTGTTCAGGAAGGCCCGAGAATCTCAGGCGCAGCCGACCAGAAAGTTCTTGAAGCTGCAAGCAAGGCCAAAGAGGCCGAGAAGAGAGCGAAACTACCGAGAAGCTCCTGGACGAGGAGCGGCTGAAGGCGAAGAGAGCTGAGGATGAGGTTTGCTCGGGTAACCAAGGCAGCTGAGGATCTCAAAGAGACTCTTCGCGCCAAAGAGGAGTTGCTCGAAGCGGCCAGGCTCGGAGCTCGAGGTTGGTCGAGGAGGAGCGCGACAGGATTATTGCAGAGTACCGCGACTCCGAGGAGCTGAACGAGGAGGTTGACAAGCTCTTCGAGGCGGGATATGATCATTGCATCAAGCGCATCCGAGAACTGTGCCCCGAATATGATCTGTCGGTTTTGGAGGATGCTGCGGACGAGGATGCTGGAGATGTTCCTGACCAAGCTAAAGTCGCCGACGAGGCGCAGGCTGCTATGGCCGAGGCGGTGCTCGTTGCTGATGAGGCTACCGCGACCATTGCTCCCGATCAGGCTACTACTGCCGAGACTCCGGTTGTTGCGTCTGATGACATCGTTATTGACTGAATGTCTCGCGATTGTACATGGCGGTTAGCCCTCCAATGTATCTCATCGTTAGTTAATAGAAACTTCCAACTCTTTTGTCTTTGCTCATTTGTTGTTGTTCGGCTCTAGCTATTTGTTACGTAGGACGCTGCATCGGTTTCTGACGATTGCCGAGGCGTCCTTCTTGTACTGCGTGTGTCAAATACGCGCCAGGGTGATGTTTCAGTTTCGGTTTTTGACGAGTGCCTAAGCGACCTCGTTCAGCGAATACGACGTGTGTGTCTACGTGTGCCGAAGCGACCATGCCTTCAAACAACGTCGGACGTCGTCTTCCAGTTTGTGAGCAACCGTCCATATATCGTCGACGTCGTCTGTGTGTGCCTAAGCGACTTCACTCAGCGAACACGACGTTTACGACCCTTGTTTGTCGAGCGAACATGCCTTCAAGATATCGGAGCGACTTCGAACGAGCTATGATATACGCGTGCCGAAGCGACCGCGCCTTCAGGAGCTAGGAGGGTCGAAGCGACTCGCCCAAAAGGTATGTACGCGTGTGCCGAAGCGATCACGCCTTCAAGAGCTTGGAGGGCCGAGGCGACCTCAGACGAGCTGTGATATACGCGTGCGCCGAAGTGACCGCGCCTTCAGGAGCTCGGAGGGCCGAAGCGACCTCGGGCGAGCTTTGACACGCGTGCCGAAGTGACCGCGCCTTCAGGAGCTCGGAGTGCCGAAGCGACCTCGGACAAGCTATGTACGCGTGCCGGAGCGCCCGCGCCTTCAAGAGCTCGGAGGGCCGAAGCGACCTCGGACGAGCTGTGTACGTGTGCCGAAGCGACCACACCTTCAGGAGCTCGGAGTGCCGAAGCGCCCGCACGGACGAGCTATGGCACGCCGAAGCGACCGCGCCTTCAGGAGCTTAAAGGGCCGAAGCGACCTCGGACGAGCTACGACACGCGTGCCGGAGCGACCGTGCCTTCAGGAGCTCGGAGGGCCGAAGCGACCTCGGACGAGCTGTGTACGCGTGTGCCCGAAGCGACCCGCCTTCAGGAGCTCGGAGTGCAGAAGCGACCTCGGACGAGCTGTGCTATACTCGTGCCGAAGCGACCGTGCCTTTAGGAGCTCGGAGGGCCGAAGCGACCTCGACGAGCTATATATACGCGTGCCGAAGCGACCGCGCCTTCAGGAGCTCGAGTGCAGAAGCGACCTCGACGAGCTATGACACATGCCGAAGCGACCGCGCCTTCAGGAGCTCGGAGGGCCGAAGCGACCTCGGACGAGCTACGACACGTGTGCCGGAGCGACCGCGCCTTCATTTTATCGTGTGTCAGGTTCTTGGTTTCTGGACAGCCGAGGCGATCTTGTCCAGGACCTCCTATTCGAGAAATAGTCGTACGAAGGCAAAGACTCAAGGAGTGGAGTGACAGCATACCTCGTTGCCTTCATGACTGAGGACAAATCAGCGTGTGACGTGGCCTACTGTTTAGAGGGCTTAGGCGTCTGAAGTTGGAATGACTTATAGTGTGGTGTTGCCCAGCTAGCTAGCCCAGAGGGGGGGTGAATGGGTTATTAAAACTTCGATCTCTGATTAAAACCTGTTTACTGAAAGGATTGCACAACTTAATAACAAGGTTAGAGTTAGAGCAAATAAGACAACAATCACACAAAACACATCCACAAGACACAAGGATTTTTATCCTGGTTCGGAACTCCTCTCCACAGGAGACCTACGTCCAGTCCCTGAGCAATACCTCAGGATTTCACTACCAAGGGTACAATCCCCCTTAAGGATCCTTACACCCAGCCTCAACTGGTCTTCCTTCAACCTGAAGGGAAAAACAACCACCCTGGATACCACCAGGTCTTCCTTCGTCCAGAAGGGAACACAACTAAAGAAGAAAAGTGTGGGAACAGGCTTCAGACTCTAGCTTGACCAGCTACAAACTGAAGCTACCAAGGCCCGAGAGAGAAAGAGATTTAACAAGGTTTTCTCTCCAAGGACTACACAAGCTCTCACAAATAAACACTCCTTTTGATCACTGAGAGCTAAGAGCTAAGAACAAGGTTGGAGTGGAAGCTTCGCTCTTCTTTCAATCTTCTGAAGACTCGAAGAGATGGAGTTCTTTCTTTTCGAATTGTAAGCGTTGTTCTCTATCTTCTTATCTTCTTCTCCGTCTTGAGTCTTTTATTTATACTTCTGATTCAAATTTGAACGTTGAAGTGTCCGTTGTCTCTTATCCTGGTGTACGTTAGACTGGTCACCAAGGAAGCTTCTGATCGTCAGTCTTTTATCCTTTAGTACACGCCAGAGAAATGTTTTAGAATCTTGTATCTTGTATCCAACGTTGTACAGATGAGTCTTGTCAGATATCTGCAAGCATATCAACGATAAATAGAGGACAGCTAGGACTGTCGTCGATTGTTAGTTACAGATGGAACATATATTGCAATATATAGCAAGGCTCTGTTCTGTCTAAAAAGTACGTAGACAGAGTAGCATGGAAATGGAAGATATTATCTGCATGCATGGGAGATACGATCAGAGAGCATTTAATGCGTAGTAGTCAACAGACAAGATATGACTTTGACTTTTCAACGCTATTAAAAAGTATTATACTGATACAGCAAGAAATTCGATATAAATAATCCCGATGCTTTCATGACTTATGAAATCGTTATGCGATAACAGACAAATCGTTATGACAGAGCATTATCAAATTATAATGATGAAATCGTTATGAGTTATAGCAAGTCGTTATGAACACTTATCAAGTCGTTATGAACTGTAAAGAAATCGTTATGACTATCAAGTAGTTATGAACTGTAAAGAAATCGTTATGAACTCTAAAGAAATCGTTACAGCAATCAAGTCGTTATGAATGATAAAGAAATCGTTATGACTATCAAGTAGTTATGAACTGTAAAGAAATCGTTATGACTATCAAGTCGTTATGAACTGTAAATAAATCGTTATGAACTCTAAAGAAATCGTTACAGCAATCAAGTCGTTATGAATGATAAAGAAATCGTTATGAAAAGTCTTAACAAATCGTTGCACAAAGCAAATCGTTATGAGAATCAAAGAAATCGTTACGAGAAGTAAAGAAATCGTTACGGCTAGAGAGTCGTTGCGAGTTCTAAAGAAATCGTTACGAGGTCTAAAGAAATCGTTACGGCTAGAGAGTCGTTGCGAGTTCTAAAGAAATCGTTACGAGGTCTAAAGAAATCGTTACGGCTAGAGAGTCGTTGCGAGTTCTAAAGAAATCGTTACGAGGTCTAAAGAAATCGTTACGACGGCTAAGTCGTTGCGGTTCTAAAGAAATCGTTACGAGGTCTAAAGAAATCGTTACGACAGTCAAGTCGTTACGGGTTCTAAAGAAATCGTTACGAGGTCTAAAGAAATCGTTACGACAGTCAAGTCGTTACGGGTTCTAAAGAAATCGTTGCGATGTCTAAAGAAATCGTTACGACAGTCAAGTCGTTACGGGTTCTAAAGAAATCGTTGCGATATCGATTTGTTTTGAATTTTCCGGTCAAAGAGGAAATCGTTCTGCTTATCAAAGAAGTCGATACAAAGACTTGGACAGAATGTGAGATGAGACTTACCTGATTGTCTTGAACTTTCATTTTTCTTTTATTTCCTGTTCTCAAGGCTCAAGTAATCCATTAGTACTATTTTGTTAATCATCAAAATTAATATATAAATAAATGAATTATTTATTATGGGGACAGTTTGGTCATCAATCTCCCCCTTTTTGATGATGACAAAATATACTAAACATCATACAAAAATTAAACATGTTTTTCAGATTGACTTTAGTTTTCTCCCCCATTTTGTCAATAAGCAAAAAGATAGGCTGTGAGACAAAGAAGAGAGATATCATTGTATTAAGTATGAGAAAGGTAGTACAAGGGAGATAACAAGGAGGCATGCTGTGAGATGACAGCCCATGCCTTGATCTCAAGGTCTTCAAACGTCTGTTGGAAAACCCCAGAAGCAACAGAGAAGTTGGGACCCATGGATTGGGTGGCCCTTTGAATGTACAAAGCCCTTTGCTGATCCAAGAATTCTGCATACTGATCTGGGTCCAGAATGAATCTGAAGTAAGTGCTTTTTCCGAAGCTGGCACGATGGAGAAATCTATCCAAAGAGATTGGATAGAAGATCTTCTGATCTATCAGATCCTGCTTCAGAGCGAAGAAAGCTGTATATCTAGCTGCCCACTGAACATAAATCTCTTGAATAGGATTTATGGAGTTGAGATCCATGAAGGCTTCAGCTGAGAGAGAGGGCTTATTTTGATGAACCAAGGAACTGTTGATGGCCTCTAACTGAAGGTTGGTTTCCTTGTAGATGATTGCCCATACGGAGGGAGTAAGCCTTTCACACTCAGAAATGAGTGGAGCCAAAACCTGAGAGGAGATGCGGCCAGAGTGGTATTCTCTGAAGATAAACCGCAGGAAGGAGGGCAGTCTGCTCTGCTTGGCTGACATTCTACCCATCTGCTTGGCAAACATGTCAAATGCATGGGATCCTGCATCTGAATCAAATACTAGGGAATGCAGCTTTGGCAAAAGGACTAGAGAGTCAACCCGGATATCAGCAAAATTCACTGTTAGGGGAATATTCACTGGACGTTCGGATCTTAACATTACTATAGCTGAATGGAATTGAGAGAACTGGACTTCTGGCAGTTTATTCAAGAAGCAGAAGTCACTGTACTGCTGGAAGCTTTTGGCAATGCGGATCTCTTTCAAGATGAAAGGACCCCACAAATTCTTATGCTTGAGAAAGAACCACTCAGAGAGAGTGAGAGAATGAGCTCCATGTGTAATGGATTCGGCCCTGGCAGTCAAGAACTTGTTGTATTGAGCTTTGTTGCCCTTGACATTTGCCCACTGATCTTCAGTCTTGAACTCAGTCCCCTCAAGGATTTTGGATTTTTGAGAGTGGGATAACTGGGTAAGAGGAAGAACAATGTTTAGGTGCTCAGAAAGGTTGAGGAAGGGAATGCCATAAATGGTGGAGAGGATGCACTTTTGAAGATATTCCTTATAAAGGAATCTTTTGTGAGGTTCAAGGGTAAGAGAGTACCAAAGAGGAGGAAATAAGGAGGAGGAGATGCTAACAGAGGATGATTGTTTCCTCTTTTTCTTGGCAGGACTGGGAGGATCAGTCCTGTGGATATGGGTGGCAGTGAAGAGAATGGTGGAAAGGGTATTTCTCTCAAAGTCATCCGGCAAGTTTGTGTCAAAGACACCAAGTAGAGGAGGTTTTTCTGGAATAAAAGTAACAGAGGAAGGAGGAGTAGGAGGATAGAAGAGGTGTTTGGGATTGAAGGATGAAGTGGGTTGAATTGGAGTGGTTTGAGTTTGAGGTGATGAGGGTGAGAAGGATGATGGACCTGAGGTGTGAGAGGGAGTAGGAGAGAAAGAGGGTTGAGATGTAGTGAGAGAGGAAGATGGTTGAGTGCGAGGCACAGGATGTTTAATGGTTGGTGGTGCAGGAGGGGCTGTAGAAGGAGAGGTAGGTGAGGACAAAACTGGAGTTGCAAGATTTGAAGTGTCAGGGGCCGAAGTAGCTGACATGGGCTCTTTCCCTTTGACTGCTCTGACAACTGAAGAGGGTCCTGATGACCCTGAAGCTTGCCCTGATGGCCCTGGTGGCCCTGATGCTTGAACTGGTAGCCCTGTTGGCCGAGAGACTTCTGCTGGAGGCCCTGGTGGCCTAGGAACTTCAGCTGGACTGCTCTGAGTGGGTGCAGGAGGGACACCACTAGACCTTGAAAGATTAGCCAGCAAATTCTTCATATCAGACATCTCTTTATTGAACCACCTCATTGCATTTCGAATTGAGGATAGGTCAGAGGAGGTTGAAGCTTGATTAGAAATAATGCCTGAACACTTGTCTGAACTGATGACAAGACTTCTCCTTGAGCTTTCAGCAATGCCATAATAGGCTTCAGATTGACTTTTCTGTGACTCTTTCTTGGCCTTTTGTGAGCCACTCTCTTTTGCTTCCCTTGCTGAATGACAGGCTCCTCAAGATTGATATTGCTTGCACTGGGCCTTCACTAACAGGAACACTGGCAGGAGGTGGAATTTCCTCAATGCCTACTTGCTCCCCCTGAATAGGAGCGGGGAGTTTCAACACTTTCTTGCTCCCCCTGAGCAGGAGCTTCTTCCATGACCACATCTTGTTGAGTACCTGCTTGTATCTCAACATTAGCAATTGGTTCAGACTGAATTTCTGTATGGCCTGGTGCCATAACTTCTTCTTCAACACATCCACCTTCTTTAGAAGTAGCTGAGGTGGAGGGAATGGAATCCAATACCTCTCTTAAGATTGAGGCGACTAAGGTGGTGGGCAAAGAGTCTGCCACACCAGCTGCACCTTCTTCCATCTGAACTTCTGGAGAATGAGAGATAATCTCCACAACAGGTGAGACTGAAACTTCTGCCTGGCTGGACACAACTGGTACTGCTGCTGCTTGAACAACTGCTGCCGCTGCTTGCTCTGCTGCTGCTGCTTCTTCTTCTGCTACTGCTGCTTGCTCTGCTGCTGCTGCTTCTTCTTCTGCTGCTGCTGCTTGCTCTGCTGCTGCTGCTGCTTCTTGAACTTCTGGGATATCCCCAATAATTGCTTCTCCTTCAGCCACAGAGGACTTTGACCAAATTCCATCTTGCACTGAAAAACCACTTTTCTTCAAATTTCTGGACCTTATAGACTGGCCCATCTTCTCTACTACAGCTCCAGACACATCTACTCCAAAATGCTTGAAAATCCTGGTGAGTAGATGAGCATAAGGCAAGGAAACATTTAGCTTGCTCTTTGTTTCCCAGATTTGAGTACTGGCAAATTTCATTCTCTCAATCATAACTGCGGCCAGATTTATCTCCTTGTTCTGGATTACCCAGAACATCAAGTCTGAGTCTGCCCTAGTGCATGAAGAAAAGGTAGCACTCCGAGGAACTATGATTTGGCAGACAATAAAGTGGAGCAACCGATTGAAAGCTGACATCTGATTTATATCCAATTTTCCATCCTTCAGCTTAAACCCTGGACCAATAATGCCAAGACCCTTAGCTTCATCATTTACTGAGTCCACACCACTAAAGCCTGATGTCTTCACTCCAAACAACTCATGCAATAGATCATAATCTATCTTGATCTGGGTGCCCTTTACTGTGGAGACAAGGGACCCATCTGCCTCTGACTTCAAACAAATGAAAAAGGCTTTCACAAGGTCCGGGTAGCTTACCTCGGTGAAAGTAACAACATCCATCCACTGCATTCTTCTCAAGGCTTCGACTAAACTGGACATGCCACTCTTCTCAAGATTCTGAACATCCACTGCCTTATTTCCGCAAATCTTCGTCTTCACAAACGTAAACCTCTCTTGCTCCTTTGGGGACAAATACTCAGCACTGTAGCCCCCTACGCTTCCGGAGATCATCGGAGCGGCCATAGGTAGAGGAGAAGGAGATTCTGGTGAAGGGAAATGATGGAAGAGATGGAAGCTCTCGAAGGGATTCTTCGCGGGAAGAGGAGAAAGCTTCGAAAGTTGCAGAGAGTCGATCCCAAAATCGTTAGGGCATCGGCTTTGGGTGAACAGATAGAGGATAAAAGGGTAAAGGTAGAAGACAAGTCGTTCTCAGAACGATTTGAATAAATTAATATTATTTTATCCGAAAAGTGGAGCGCCAAAGGCGGTAAAGCCAGAAAGCGACAAAATCGTTTGACGGGTCAAACAGCTTTTAACACATAGCGGTCAAGGAATGAATTTTGCTCATTTTTAAAGAGAGAGAATTTCATTTCTATCTGAAAATTTTTATGCCAATAAAATTACAGAGATCTTTTCACACATTGCACATCCCTAATTCCCTTCTAAGAGATGTAAATCTCTCTTCAGGTAGGGCTTTTGTGAAGATATCTGCTAATTGACCATTTGTATCTATAAAAGAAATTTCTAAATTACCACTAGCTACATGGTCTCGAATAAAATGATATCTTACCTCAATGTGCTTAGTCCTTGAGTGCTGAACTGGATTTTTGGTGAGGTTGATGGCACTTGTATTATCACACAATAGTGGAATTGATTTGATGTGAATTCCGAAATCCTCAAGTTGTTGCTTTATCCAAAGAAGTTGTGTACAGCAACTTCCAGCAGCAACATATTCTGCCTCAGCTGTTGATAAAGCTACTGAATTTTGTTTCTTGGATGACCATGATATTAAACATCCTGCAAGAAACTGACAACAACCACTGGTGCTTTTTCTATCTACTTTGCATCCAGCATAATCAGCATCTGAATATCCTACTAATTCTATTTCACAAGATCTAGGATACCAGAGACCTAAATCATGAGTTCTAGCCAGATATCTAAATATTCTTTTTACTGAAATTAAATGAGACTCTCTAGGGTCTGCCTGATATCTAGCACACATGCATACACTAAACAAAATATCTGGTCTACTTGCAGTTAAGTAAAGTAATGATCCTATCATACCTCGATAATTCTTTTGATCTACCTTTTTACCTTTTTGATCACTGTCCATTCTGGTTGATGTGCTCATTGGGGTTGATAATGGCTTTGCATCTTCAAATCCAAATTTCTTTAACAGCTCTTTGGTGTACTTGGCTTGACAGATATGAGTGCCATCCTTCCCTTGCTTGATTTGCAATCCAAGGAAGTAGCTTAGCTCCCCCATCAAGCTCATTTCGAATTCTCCCTGCATAAGCTTTTCAAAGTACTTGCAAAGAGATTCATCAGTAGATCCAAAAATAATATCATCTACATATATTTGCACAAGAAGTATATGTTTATCCTTAGATTTTATAAATAATGTACTATCTACTTTTCCTCTAGTGAAACCATGATCTAATAAGAAAGTACTGAGCCTTTCATACCAGGCTCTAGGTGCTTGCTTTAAACCATATAAGGCTTTATGTAGTTTAAATACATGATTTGGAAATTCGGGATCATCAAAACCTGGAGGTTGTTCAACATAAACTTCCTCCTTGATAAAACCATTTAAAAAGGCTGATTTGACATCCATTTGAAATAGTTTTAAATCAAATGCAGATGCATAAGCAAGTAAAATCCTAATAGCCTCAAGTCTAGCTACAGGTGCATAGGTTTCATCGAAATCTATGCCTTCCTCTTGAGAGTAGCCTTGAGCTACCAATCTGGCCTTGTTCCTTAAGATTATTCCAGACTCATCCAGTTTATTTCTGAACACCCACTTGGTGCCAATAACTGAATGATTGGATGGTCTAGGAACAAGTGACCATACTTGGTTTCTCTTGAACTGATTTAGTTCATCTTGCATGGCTAATATCCAAGATTCATCAGATAAAGCTTCATTGACTGTCTTAGGCTCTATTTGAGAAACAAAGGCTAAATAATCACAAGGAATTACATTACCTCTTGTTCTTACCCCTACAGATGGATCACCAATAATGTTTTCAGGAGGGTGATCTTTCTGATGTCTCCATTCTTTTGGAAGATTTTCATGTTGAATTTCAGTTTGCTGCAGTTCTTCCAGAGGAGGATCATCCTTGTCCTTAATTGAGGTATTCTTTAATTTTTCAGACAAGTCATCTGCATCATCAATGTCACTAATTTCTTCCTTTTTCAAGGAAGGGTTAGATTCATCAAAAATAACATGTACAGATTGTTCAATTAATAAGGAACGTTTATTGAAAACTCTATAACCTTTGGGTTTAGAAGAGTACCCCATAAAGATGCCTTCATCTGATTTGGCATCCAACTTACCAATGTCCCTTTTTCCATTGTTGTGGATGAAGCAAGGACATCCAAATATTCTGAAATGGCTGATCTTTGGCTTCTTTCCTTTGTAGAGTTCATAAGCAGTCTTCTTCAGAATCGGCCTGATCATCACTCTATTAATGATATAACATGCAGTGTTGATGGCTTCGGCCCAGAAGTATCTTGGCAAATCATATTCTGATAACATGGTTCTTGCCATATCCAAAAGAGTTCTGTTTTTCCTCTCAGCAATTCCATTTTGTTGAGGTGTCCTTGGGGCTGAGAAGTTGTGCTCAATTCCTTGATCATCACAGAACTTTGTAAACTTTTCATTCTGAAACTCACCACCATGATCTGATCGGATAGAGACAATTGTGAACTTCTGATCTTTCTGAACTTTCTTACTGAAGCTGACAAAATTTTCAAATGTGTCATCTTTGTGCTCTAGAAAGGATACCCAAGTAATCTTGAATAATCATCAACAATAACAAATCCAAAATTCTTTCCTCCTAGACTGGTAGTCCTCATTGGCCCGAATAAATCCATATGAAGTAGTTCTAATGGCTTTGAGGTGGTTACTACAGTCTTTGACTTGAAAGAGCTCTTGGTGTGCTTTCCTCTTGCACAAGGTTTGCAAATACTGTCCAAGCTAGAATTGACCTTTGGCAATCCTTCAACTAGCTTTCTTTTTCTGAGCTTATTCAAACCGTCCAAGCTGCAATGGCCCAATCTTCTGTGCCACAACTCTGTTGATTGATCTTTATTAGCTGCCAAACACATCTTGATCCTTGAGTTCTTCTAGATAGAGTACATACAGATTTCTTTCTCTATAAGCTTCAAAAATGACTGCTCCATCCTTTAATATACTGCACTTTGATTCTTGGAACTGAATCTGATGGCCTTTGTCACACAACTGGCTGATGCTGATGAGATTATGCTTTAACCCTTTGACCAGCATACATCTTCAATTACTGATCTTCCTTTGATGTTTACGGATCCACTTCCTATTACTGTGCCTTTTCCATTATCTCCATATGTGACTGTTCCTTCTTCATCTTGGAGATTAACAAAAAGCTTCTGGTTCCCTGACATGTGCCTTGAGCATCCACTATCCAAATACCATTTGGATGCTTTTGATTTTCCCTGAAAATTAAACACTAAGTTTTAGGTACCCAAGTTCTTTTGGGTCCTGAGAGGTTAGTACCATTTATTTTTCCTTTTATTATCCATTTTTGTTCTTAGTGGGACATGTTGCTTTGTTATGTCCTAGTTTGTTACAATGGGTACAGCAGGTTATTCTAGTTATTCTTTCAACTGGAGTATATTTAAATTTTTTATGTTCTTTATCCTTTTCGGATATAAATTCAGGAGTTGGATAAATGTTGGGAAAGACTTTTGTTTCTTCATTTTCCGAGGGAGTATAACCAAAACCATGTTTCTTCTTGGTTGATCTTTTAGCTCCACTCATCATTAGAAGAGGTTTGTTATTTGTGAACTTGTTTATGGTGCTTGTTAAATGTTCATTTTCTTTATTTAATTTTTCTATTTCTGTTTTAAGTTCACTTAAGTCTTCTTGTTTTTCTAGATGATTTATTTTCTTATTTTTCTCTTTTAAATCTTCACATAATAATTCACTCCTTCTTTTATGTTCAGTTATTTGTTTTTCAAGTTCTTCATTTTCTGTTTTTAGGTCTGAGTTTGTATTTTCTAAACAGATTATATTTTTCTTACTAATTTTAAGTAATTTACATACTTCTTTATATTTTTCATAAAGTTCATTAAAAGCACTTTCTAAATTATCAGAATCTGAATCATTGCATGAATCAAAGGAAGAGTCAGAAGTTACCTTGTCTTCGGTGTTGGCCATGAAAGCCAAGTTGACTTCTTCACCTTCACTGCTTGAGCTTGACTCACTGTCTGAGTCACTGCTGTTCTCCCAAGCAGCTGCCATTGCCTTCTTTTTACTTCTTGAATCTTCTGAAGTTGTCCCTCTTTTTGTGATCATTTTTCTTAAGCGTTGGACAGTCTGCCTTGATGTGTCCAGGCTTCTTGCATTCATAACAGATCACTTCTCCTTTCTTCTGATCCTTTGCTTCTGGTTTTCTGAAGTCTTTGTTTTTCTTGAAAAATCTTCTTCCGGACTGATACTTTTTCTTCTTTGCTAGAATCCTTTGAAGTCTTCGAGACAGCATGGCTTCTTCATCATCACTGTCTTTACTACTTTCACTATTATCCAAAGATTCTTCTGAATTGTCTTCACTTGCTTTGAGAGCATTTGATTGTTTCCTTCTGCTGGAGGATTCTCCTAATCTCTCCATGTTTATCTCGTGAGCCATGAGAGATCCTATTAGCTTTTCCAATGACATTAATTTTAAATCATTGGCTTCTTCAATGGCTGTTACCTTTGGAGTCCATGAAGATGGTAGAGATCTGAGGACTTTTCTAACCATGTCTGGTACATCATAAACCTTTCCCAATCCAGCTAATCCATTTGTAATGTCTGTGAATCTGCTGAACATCTGAGTTATTGATTCACCTGACTGCATCTGGAATCTTTCATATTGAGCTACTAGAATATCTATTCTCGTCTCCTTTACTTGTCTGTCCCTTCATAGGTAATTCTGAGCTTTTCCCACATCTCCATTGCGGATTTGCAGGCTGAAACTCTATTGAATTCTTTCTTGCTTAGGGCACAGCATAATATGCTCTTGGCTTTGCAGTTTAAGGATATTCTTTTCCTATCATCATCTGTCCACTGAGCCTTAGCGTTTGTGACCAAAAGATCACCTTCTTCTACAATGGACCAGATTGTGTAATCATGACCTTGTAGAAAATATTCCATTCTAGTCTTCCAGTAGGTGTAGTCTTCTCCATCGAACAAGGGAGGCCTGTTGACTGACTGACCTTCGAAGTTGCTTTGGGCTGCCATAGATCTTTGCTCTTCAGATCGTTGGATCTTCTTCTTTGTCGAAGAGACGGGCTCTGATACCACTTGTTGCCCAGCTAGCTAGCCCAGAGGGGGGGTGAATGGGTTATTAAAACTTCGATCTCTGATTAAAACCTGTTTACTGAAAGGATTGCACAACTTAATAACAAGGTTAGAGTTAGAGCAAATAAGACAACAATCACACAAAACACATCCACAAGACACAAGGATTTTTATCCTGGTTCGGAACTCCTCTCCACAGGAGACCTACGTCCAGTCCCTGAGCAATACCTCAGGATTTCACTACCAAGGGTACAATCCCCCTTAAGGATCCTTACACCCAGCCTCAACTGGTCTTCCTTCAACCTGAAGGGAAAAACAACCACCCTGGATACCACCAGGTCTTCCTTCGTCCAGAAGGGAACACAACTAAAGAAGAAAAAGTGTGGGAACAGGCTTCAGACTCTAGCTTGACCAGCTACAAACTGAAGCTACCAAGGCCCGAGAGAGAAAGAGATTTAACAAGGTTTTCTCTCCAAGGACTACACAAGCTCTCACAAATAAAAACTCCTTTGATCACTGAGAGCTAAGAGCTAAGAACAAGGTTGGAGTGGAAGCTTCGCTCTTCTTTCAATCTTCTGAAGACTCGAAGAGATGGAGTTCTTTCTTTTCAAATTGCAAGCGTTGTTCTCTATCTTCTTATCTTCTTCTCCGTCTTGAGTCTTTTATTTATACTTCTGATTCAAATTTGAACGTTGAAGTGTCCGTTGTCTCTTATCCTGGTGTACGTTAGACTGGTCACCAAGGAAGCTTCTGATCGTCAGTCTTTTATCCTTTAGTACATGCCAGAGAAATGTTTTAGAATCTTGTATCTTGTATCCAACGTTGTACAGATGAGTCTTGTCAGATATCTGCAAGCATATCAACAATAAATAGAGGACAGCTAGGACTGTCGTCGATTGTTAGTTACAGATGGAACATATATTGCAATATATAGCAAGGCTCTTCTGTCTAAAAAGTACGTAGACAGAGTAGCATGGAAATGGAAGATATTGTCTGCATGCATGGGAGATACGATCAGAGAGCATTTAATGCGTAGCAGTCAACAGACAAGATATGACTTTGACTTTTCAACGCTATTAAAAAGCATTATACTGATACAGCAAGAAATTCGATATAAATAATCCCGATGCTTTCATGACTTATGAAATCGTTATGCGATAACAGACAAATCGTTATGACAGAGCATTATCACATTATAATGATGAAATCGTTATGAGTTATAGCAAGTCGTTATGAACACTTATCAAGTCGTTATGAACTGTAAAGAAATCGATATGACTATCAAGTAGTTATGAACTGTAAAGAAATCGTTATGAACTCTAAAGAAATCGTTACAGCAATCAAGTCGTTATGAATGATAAAGAAATCGTTATGACTATCAAGTCGTTATGAACTGTAAAGAAATCGTTATGACTATCAAGTCGTTATGAACTGTAAAGAAATCGTTATGAACTCTAAAAAAATCGTTACAGCAATCAAGTCGTTATGAATGATAAAGAAATCGTTATGAAAAGTCTTAACAAATCGTTGCACAAAGCAAATCGTTATGAGAATCAAAGAAGTCGTTACGAGAAGTAAAGAAATCGTTACGGCTAGAGAGTCGTTGCGAGTTCTAAAGAAATCGTTACGAGGTCTAAAGAAATCGTTACGGCTAGAGAGTCGTTGCGAGTTCTAAAGAAATCGTTACGAGGTCTAAAGAAATCGTTACGGCTAGAGAGTCGTTGCGAGTTCTAAAGAAATCGTTACGAGGTCTAAAGAAATCGTTACGGCTAGAGAGTCGTTGCGAGTTCTAAAGAAATCGTTACAAGGTCTAAAGAAATCGTTACGACGGTCAAGTCGTTACGGGTTCTAAAGAAATCGTTACGAGGTCTAAAGAAATCGTTACGACAGTCAAGTCGTTACGGGTTCTAAAGAAATCGTTACGAGGTCTAAAGAAATCGTTACGACAGTCAAGTCGTTACGGGTTCTAAAGAAATCGTTGCAATGTCTAAAGCAATCGTTACGACAGTCAAGTCGTTACGGGTTCTAAAGAAATCGTTGCGATATCGATTTGTTTTGAATTTTCCGGTCAAAGAGGAAATCGTTCTGCTTATCAAAGAAGTCGATACAAAGACTTGGACAGAATGTGAGATGAGACTTACCTGATTGTCTTGAACTTTCATTTTTCTTTATTTCCTGTTCTCAAGGCTCAAGTAATCCATTAGTACTATTTTGTTAATCATCAAAATTAATATATAAATAAATAAATTATTTATTATGGGGACAGTTTGGTCATCACCCTGAACTTCTGGAACTCGTCGGCCACCGAGCCGACCTTAAATGAATTTTGAGGGGCTTCACGATATTTAAGCTTAGCCGGGTCCTGAGCCGACCTCGGGCATAGGGGCTTACGATCTCCTGGTCGGCCCACTTGCTGCTTGTGCCAGGCCTTGGCCGCCTTGGCGATTGCGATAAATGTTCCAGGGGCTATTCTGTTCTCTGTTTGGAGGAGTTTTGTTGAGAACAAGAGAGGGGAAACCGTACTGACCTTTTGTGACGTTTCCATAGACGGCGCCAATGTTACTGTTATAGTAACATAGCTCGGCTCCGGCCGAGGTGACCGTTGAGGCGCTTCTCGCCAGACGGAGCCGAGACGACCAAGCCGATGGATCCCTTTGAGGCGCGCTTGGCCGATGTGTGACGCTGCTCCCGACGTCCCAACCTGACCTGCAAACCAATGTTACTGTTATAGTAACATAGCTCGGCTCCGGCCGAGGTGACCGTTGAGGCACTTCTCGCCAGACGGAGCCGAGACGACCAAGCCGATGGATCCCTTTGAGGCGCGCTTGGCCGATGTGTGACGCTGCTCCCGACGTCCCGACCTGACCTGCAAAGCCCGCCGAGTGGGCTCGGCGGGAAGACACTCTGATGCTCAAGTCAGTTGCTAGCCGAGCAGAATGGCGTAGCGTGGGGGGAGAATAGCGTACCTTGGCCTGTGGAGTGTCTACCCTTTATATAGTGTTAGGACACGTACGTGTGAGCTGAACGAGCCGCCAATCTCGCTGGGGAGTTACCGGGATTCCCGCCTGATTGGGTGCCGTTACTTCCGCCGAGTTGCGATGATTGTGGTTGCCACCTGTAGGCCTGATCGTTGAGATCCGCGAGACTTGGTGGTTACCTTATTTGTCCGTTGACCCCGTAAAGACTGATGGGGTGCGCGAGGACGCCGAGCTCTAGGTCGGCGTGACCTGAGCTTTGATAACCCGAGGTGCTCAACTGGAGACTTATTGAAGATGTTACGAGAATGCTCGGGTCGAGATGTAGATGGGCCCGCCTGGGCCGAGCTGCCGATACTGAGGTCGGACGAACCGAGCTGTAGCTAGTATTTGGTGAGATAAAAGACGAGATGTCGGCCAATGGCCTTATTGAGGTCGGATGAGCCGAGGTCCGAGCTATGGGAATGTCTTGATCAGTTTGGATGCCACCCTTTTCGCTGACTGCCGAATCGGAGGCGAGGTCCTTGCCAATCAGCCAAGGCTGCTGAATGTCGGGCTATCCTCAGAAGTGGTCGGCCACACTCGGGGTTAGCCGACCTGCTTGGAGACCCCCGTAACGAAAACCATGCACAATAAACGACGATAATTTTATAACCAAAACACCAAAAGTATGCAAAGCAAAACCCTCGGCTGTGATCGCGACAGAGGCCATGACCGCCTTCTGATCGCGACGCCACGATATGTCGCGATAAGAAATCCTGTCGCGACGGGTCGACCTGTCGCTACCTTATCGCAACAGCCGGGTCCGTCACCTTATCAGACGAAAACCCTAATCCGGGAGGAACTCCACGGATCACCCCTCCAGACCATTCAAACCACGATTAATTCACATTTTTCATGCTTTAGTGGATACCCTAGCATGGTATCTACTGTTTGCAAAGCAATAAACAAACTAACAAGCAATCCACAGCATAAATCAAGATAGAACACCCTACCTTCGCGAAGAACGCGAAAATCGGAGATCCCTCGGCGTTTCCCCGCTCCATGCGACAACCTCGCGGCGAGAACACGCCCCACGCACCTCCAGAACCTCGAACCGACCGGAAAAACCCCGCAACAGCTCCCCTGGCCGAGCAGAGGTTCCCCTGCTCTGTTTGGTCGGGGTTCTTAAAAACAGCACAACGGTTAAGAACGCGACGCTACCCTACGTCGCAACCTGAACGCGACGTGGGAGGCCATCGCCTTCACACTCCTGACGTCAGCAAACCACCCAGCGCACGAAACTTGGCACACATGCAGACGTCGACACTCAACGGCGGCAACAGGAACGCGACCCCCAGGGCTGTCGCATTCAAAAAGCGATGCACACCCCTGTCGCGTTCACAGGCAGAAAAATTTGTGAGCACTTTGGGCCCAACGGCCGGCCCACCAAGCCTCACAACACGCGCAACACCTGAAACACGCACTAATGGGCCATACATTGGCCACCAAACCCACTAAACCTGGATCCAAGAGGATCCGAAAAACGTGCGACATCACAAGAACTGTCTACTGTCAGAGTCCTGTCACGACGGGGGCAGCCGGCGCATTCATAATCAGAATGCAACGGTCATCTTCGTCGCCTTCAGAAGGCAACAGGTCACTCTGTCACGACCTCAGCCGAGAGGGCAAACCCACAAAGGGGGACAGGGATGTTACAATGTAAACATGTGAAACAAGATCAAACCACCCTCATACACGCCCATGCATGCCAAGGAAATGTATCTACACTCAAATACCTCACATGCAAGCATGGAGACTCTCATCACCAAAACCCCCATTCAAGCACAAAGAAAGCATCAATCACACATACACAACCTAGCATGGTTCTAATGGCTTGGAGAAGGGGATTGGAGGCCCTAGCATGGTAAAACTAGGGGGAAGTCAAGGTGTCCCTACCTCAAAACGAAGAGCCAACCCGTTGGGGTCTTCTCTTGTGCATGGCCACCTCCTCCTCGCTCCAAGCTCCACAGTCATGCCGTCCACGAGCAAGGATCGTCCTACACGCCGGAGAAGGGTCACCACCACGAAGAGGAAGCCACGCCAGAGAAGAATGCCAAGCCAGGAAGATGATCCTCCAAACACACACACACCAAGCCCTCAAACACTCCCCACGGTGGAAGCACAGGCAAAGACCACGGTGGAAGCACAGGCAAAGGGGTCGGAGGAAGAAAGGAAGAGGAAGAAAATGGGAGAATCTACTGGCCTTGCACAAATAGGCCACAGGACTGAGAACGCGACAACTTGCCTGTCACGTTCACTTAAGTGATCGCGACGGCCAACCTATCGCGATCCCCAAGTCATGGTCAGACCTGACTAACGAAACCGTCATGTGTCATCCTCGCAAATCTGACACCCTGAACGCGACACCTGACATGTCGCCTTCATGTTGTCAGTGGTTGACACTTGTCCCAACTATCCCGACAGCAAGACAACAAAATTGCATGTTGTGGTCAGAGGGCTGAACGCGACGACATGCCTGTCGCGTTCCCAACCAGAATGCGACAGTCATCCCGTCGCCTTCAGAAGGCGACGTCTCGATACGTCACGACGTTCATCAGAAAGTGGCTGACCAAGGGAAGGAGGATGTTACATTGTCGTTCCCTCTCTGATCCATCTATGTTGGCACCAAAGGGTGAGCTTCGCAGCCATGGTCAAATGGGGTTCATAATAGGGTGTATCTATGTCATTTCCAAACTCGAAGGTAAGCTAAATCATAGTTAGATTCGCCTAACCAGAATTTCTCCCATGGCTACTGATGGAAGGGACTTTTTTATTTAACGATAGATATTTAGGAAGTTTTTAAATAAAGGTAGATTGTGGGTTTTTTCCTAATTATAAAAGAATTTAAGAGTCAAAAACAAAAAATCTCTTCTGTCTTTATTTATCCTTCTAAATGTTAATAACAAAAATCCATTTGTAATATCCTTGAATGAGGGCCCCAGCACGGAACCGAGACCCTGGGCGTGGGGCCACCGCACCCACGTGGCATCGGATCCGAGGATGAGACGTAGGGGCACGAGCATAATTCGCTACGTACGAAGCGCCGAGTTGGCTGCACATCACGGTGCGCGCCCCAGATTTCCACCCTTTTGATTGGTCCACGCACCGAGCAACACGCGCAGTTCGTATCTCTGCTTCCGGATCTGGCTGCGTCAAGACCGCCTATCCGGCCGCCGATCCAGATTTTAACGATTCAAAACTAAGGACAATCCCTGCGGCAGAACCGGAGACATCACCTTCTTTTGAGACAAATGATTTCTTTTTTTTTTTTGAAAAAAGAAAAATCATAGGATTCAAAAATCGTAGGTAAAGTAGAAACACCTATATAGTTGTATTGACAGTGTTTGAACCATACACGTAATCTACACAATATAACAGTTTAAAGATATTAAGAAAAACATATTATATACCTTTAGAGTATAATTATTATAACAATAAATGCTTGCTACCACTTGCGTCGATAACAAATTTGATATCCGCCCTCACGATTAACGGAGATATCTATACAAAATTAAAAGAATATTCCTTCACCGTCAATTTAACGGAGATATCCATACAAAAATAAAGGAATATTCCATGTATACTATTGACTTTTGTCACTACATGTTATAACAAGGTCTTTGAGGCATTTTCTATCCATGAAAAATGTCATGCTTTCAGTCAGTCGGGAGCATAGTTGAGGTGGTTCACCTCCTCTCTCTTTTTTTAATTTATTTTTTTGAAAAGATATATTTAATACTTACATTTAATATTTGAATATTATTTTGTGTACACAAAATAGTAGTATATATAATACTTTAT
Source organism: Colocasia esculenta (assembly GCA_014218235.1). Lineage (NCBI taxonomy): Eukaryota > Viridiplantae > Streptophyta > Magnoliopsida > Alismatales > Araceae > Colocasia > Colocasia esculenta. The sequence continues at coordinate 140,754,113 of CM024762.1, read as the reverse complement.
TTATGTGTATTGTTATATTATTTGTGTGCATTGTTATATCATTTGTGTGTATTAATCTACTATTTATACATATTATATCATTATTTGTGTGTATTTTTTGTACACACAAGTGGGACCCAAATATTAAATTTACCCTCCCCTAAAAAATAAAATAATAATAATGAAAGTGAAACCACCTCGACTATGCTCCCGACTAATCGGGAGTATAACATTACTCTTCTATCCATAAGAGTACACATAAAAATACAAAATTATAAAGCATTCTCATATAATTTAATAGAGGTTTATATGTAAAAAAAAAAAAGAACCCTAGCTACTTTTTACAAATAAGGGATATATGGGAAGGGAAAGTCTCGTGCAATCAAATGGCTTAACTCTTGTTAGATTCTGTGCTTAAAATAGATATTGCTGATGAAAGATTTTGAAGGGGTTTGAATATAGAAATTAACACAAATTTATATAGATAGCTGTAGATTACATGTGGATGCATGGGAAGCCGTTCGAACCACGTAAAGAAAAAACTGCCTCTTCCTCTTGGATGGCAAGGCGCCACCGAGTCCTCCGGCCATATATAGTGACGAGGTCAGGCGCTAGCTGTGGCTCCAGGATTTAGAATCCCACCACATGCCTCCTAATTAACTGTGATCTGGTTCTTCGTCCAGCAAACTTATATTGCCACCATTCTTGCGGGTGTTAATTTGCAGAATAGTTCTTACGTACACCTGCCTCTTTTTGAGGTGGTACACACCTCATGACACAACACAAGACTTGCCAAACACTGGAATAGCACCATCTTGCTTTAGATCCGAACCAGCCTATATAATTCCTCCTCTTCGTTCTTCTTGTCCTCTTAGTTGTTCCAGTTCCACGTCTTCTTTATATAATACGGAGATATGTAAGTGGAATCGTCACCGTGACCTCATCCGGCGCCGCAGATGACCGGCCGCCGGCTCTCCATCGTGGAGAGGTCTATCGGTGGTAGTGGTGGTGGCACACGCGTGGGCCGTAGGTTCTGGTGCATCCTCCCCGTCGCCTGCGTCTTCTGGTTCACCTTCTTCGCCTTCTACCGCCAGTCATATATACCGACGGCCACCACCACCATCGCTACCACCATCATCATCACCACCACCACCAACATTACTAACGCCACCGCTTCCGCCATATGCACCGCCACCGACGACACCGTCACCACGACCACCAGTACCAACAAAACCAAGACCACAACCAAAACCAAGACCACGGACGATGAGAGTAGCAACAAACATGGAGTTGCTGCCGCTGCTGTGGCCAGGATCAGGCCGCCACGCGCCACCCGGCCGCCTCCGCCAGACCCCTGCGCCGGCCGCTACGTCTACGTCCACGACCTCCCTCGCCGATTCAACACGGACCTCCTCAGGGACTGCCGCACCCTCAGCTCGTGGACCAACATGTGCAAGTTCACGTCCAACGCGGGGCTTGGCCCGGCCCTCGGCAAATCCGGGGGTGTTTTCTCCGGCTCCGGCTGCTGGTACGGCACCAATCAGTTCGCCCTCGAAGTTATCTTCCACAACCGGATGAAGCAGTACGCCTGCCTCACCAAGAACTCCTCCCTGGCGTCCGCCGTCTTCATCCCCTTCTTCGCCGGGCTCGACGTCGCCCGGTACCTGTGGGGCAACAGCGCAACGGCCCGAGATGCGGCGTCGCTGGACCTGGTCAGGTGGCTGAGGTCGCGGCCCGAATGGGGGGTGATGGGAGGGAGAGACCACTTCCTGGTGGCCGGGAGAATCGCGTGGGACTTCCGGCGGCTCACCGAGTCCGACTCCGGCTGGGGCAACAAGCTCCTGGTCCTGCCGGAGACGAAGAACATGTCGGTGCTGGTGCTGGAGTCCAGCCCCTGGCACAGCAACGACTTCGCCATACCCTATCCGACCTACTTCCACCCTTCCAAGGACGGGGAGGTGGTATCCTGGCAGAAGAGGATGCGGAGGACGAAGAGGCCCTGGCTCTTCTCCTTCGCGGGCGCCCCGCGCCCCAATCAGACCGACTCCATCCGGGGGCGCATCATCGAGCAGTGCCGGGGCTCCCGCCGGTGCCGGCTCATGGACTGCACGGGCTCCAAGGAATGCTACGCGCCCGCCCGCGTCATGCGGGCGTTCGAGAGCTCGACCTTCTGCCTGCAGCCGCCGGGGGACTCCTACACGCGGCGGTCCGCCTTCGACGCCATGGTGGCCGGGTGCGTGCCGGTGTTCTTCCACCCGGGCTCGGCGTACGTGCAGTACCTGTGGCACCTGCCCAGGGACTACAGGAGCTACTCGGTGTTGATACCGGAGGAGGAGGTGAGGGAGGGGAAGGTGAGCATCGAGGAGAGGCTGGGGAGGATCCCCGAGGCGGAGGTGAGGGCCATGAGAGAGGAGGTGATCAGGATGATACCGAGGCTGGTGTACGCGAACCCGAGGGCGAGAGGGGCGACGACGGTGAAGGACGCGTTCGAGGTGGCGGTGGAGGGGGTAATCGGGAGGGTGGACAGGCTGAGGAAGGAGATGAAATCAGGGGAGGTGCCCGCTGCTCCGCACACGGAGGACGTTGAGCACGACAACTGGAAGCTCGAGCTGGTGGGCAACAGAGGGCCTCACGAATGGGACCGCTTCTTCTCCAATTTGAGTGCGACTTTGAGACCATAGATACAGCTGCTGACATTTGATTCTTTCTGCTGTTGTTTTTTTTTTTTTTTTCACTTCGTAGAGCGAGTTGGAGCTTATTAGATCACTAGTTTAAGGGTTGGTGACCCGTTTGATTGTGATGTAGATAACAGACATATTTGTCAAGCAAGCGTGCGACAGAGGGAAGAGCGACCAAGACCGCCAAGTCTTTTTTTTGGGCAGAAAAGAACGCCAAGTCATACGCAGCCACAATTAAATGTTTTAATGTCCACAGTTGTTGCCACATTTTTGTCTGGTTTGTGTCAGATTTTGGAATATCGAGCTTTTGTATGAATGGAGGTATACGAATCTTCTACTGCTGATGCTGACGTCTTTTTCACGACCTAATGGAAAAGGTTAGAGAAACCTTTTACGGAGGAGAAAAATTTAGTATACTTTTTTATTATATTTAAGTGTAATATGACTAACACTAAATCTGTGACACCCCTCCACTCGTATCTCCACCGATTTGACTCAACTTTGTCATACTCAAAAATTTTCCTCAGGCATCTGACAGCCTTGTGCTCTACACATAAACGACATCCTCACCCCTACACCTCACTTTACCCATAGAGAAAGATTTAGTATATTTTATATTGCATTTTAAGTACAATATAATTAGATAATTACTTATGTGACACCTCTCACATGTGAAGTGATAAAGTGATAATCTAATTATTAGATGTCACATGAATTATTACCTAATCATATTACACTTAAAGTACAATACAAAAGTGTACTAATTTTTTCTCTTACCGAGAAGCCATTTGATTTGTCACACCAAGGATGTCATATGAACGACTACGTAGATGCTTCAAAATAATTTAGAATGCAACAAACAACTTGCGAAGCAGAGAGTCCGATATCCTTTTACAAATGACGTCGCAGAGGCACAGCGCGCCTAACAACACCCCCCCACGCCCCCAAAAAAAAAACAAAGTTAATGGATTGCGTTGACCTCACATTTTCATCCGCAGCAGCCGGGCTTGTAGATTGTATACATCCTTACACGGCTCGTACTCTCTAAAGGCCTACATGGATACCGCAATGTGTTTAATCTACGGAATCATGCAACTCACCCATCACCAACAGCGTAGCTTCCATGCTCCAATAAACCATTGCCTGCCCAGAATTTTCAGGTTAAGTTACATCCTCTATCCTTTGCGGATGTGGATGGAATCACATAAAATGTATCGAAGTTGGTACAATCTTGTGATTTACTCAAACCTCTTGGGCCTCCCGGAGACTGGTCATGGATGGGATTAAGAGATCACGTACATTGTGATACTTCAGGGCGGTTTTAGTATGAGGACACTTCAGGAATGGGAACTTCATGTTTGATTTACAAGGCACAACGAGAGGATCCAGCACAAGAAATATTTCAGGGGATAGAAGATACTTTTAATAACACATCAATACCATAGGAAATGATTTAGACTACCAGCGGACTTCCTACATCGCAAGGAAACGAAATGGACCTCCTGCACGAACATATATGAGAAAAGTAGGTATTCCAAGTTAAGCCACCCTTAAATCCGAACATGAGTGGATTAAGAATGGGTCATTCGGCGATCCACAGCACTAAAAACTACAAAACAATGAGCCTCCACGATATCATCTGAAAGGGAATAATCCTACTCGCAGCCCGCAAATAATTAAACATTTTACATCAAAGATGAGCAAGAGAAAGACCGCTGGAGTAACATGATCTCAGCATTTCATTTTCCATGACGAATCAAATATCAGAACCAATGGATTCCAGTAGCCAGTAGCTTACCAAATCGTACAACAATCTCTTCATGAAGGATAAATACGTGAGGCAAAGTGTATCCGCCGGTCAAAAATGTGCAAGGCTGTACACAAGAATCCATAGCAACTGCACAGGACAACACAAGGAGCATTAAACGTTAGGAGATGATGAACCAACTAAATCCAGGATACTAGAAGGCAACATAAATGTCGATAACTGATTTAAAAAACATTAATCTTGATACATGTCAGGGTCTCTACCATTAAACCAGTCAAAAACTGTCATATATTCTTAATTCGTGGTGACCACATGGTAAGAAATCTAATACATAAACATGCAGGCTAATAGATTGGGCAGTAAAGAGAAAACATGGAGATAGACTAGTACCAGAAAAAGAGTGAGTGAAGCAAAAAGTCCCTCCTGAAGTAGCGCCCCATGCCCACCAAATTCTTCTTCGTCAATCCTTAGTATGTGTGCATAATATGCATAAACAATGCTAGTAGAAAGTGCCAGGAACCTGCATATGATCATAATTAAGCTTTTGAGTTTTAACAATATGATAAAGTGTACAGGGATACGATAACAAAAATATCAAAATTGAGAAGCAAAAATGCCAAGTCCCCATGCATTTTCATTGTCCTTTTGGTATTGCAACAATATAGATGATACTATTGTATTGTCCTTTTGGTATTGCAACAATATAGATGATATTATTGTATTGTCCTTTTGGTATTGCAACAATATAGATGATCTTGTTGCATTGTCCTTTTGGTATTGCAACAATATAGATGATATTGTTGTAAAATATGTCATTATTTTGTAGTGCAAGTGACCACTTAAGAAATGCTCACGATGACAAAGAGGAAAAATGCGGGAATCTTCATTTCATGTATAAAGCAAAATAAAGCAAAGATATAGAATGTCTGAAAAATGACACATTTAGACTTGCAGAAATATCTGCCAATTGCCAAATGCAAAATATGTGTTTCAATATATACATAAAAATCCACCCACCAACTGAACAATGCATTCCTGCAAGAGTAGACATAATAAATAAAAAAAGGAACTCTCACCACAATCAAGAGTCATCGTGTATGGATTAGTAATATTTGTAAATTCAGCATCCATCCACTCAAATACAAAATTGTAAACCAAAGCAAAAAGGAAATATTCAAAAGCCTGTACCCATCAGAACTGATCTATAAGCTTTCATGTTACAAAATCTCTACAGGAGCAAGCAGATGTCATCAAGCCCAGACGGCAAGTTGAAAGGGATATACTGCCAATGACGCTGATGATAACATTGTGAAGGACCAAGTGACAAAGCCAATGCCAATGGGAGTATTGAGTTAGCCAATAGCAAGGGCATTTGTAGTGGCATGGCAACAAAGTGGCAGCAACAGAGAAAGATCCCGAGACAGACAAGGAGGCAGCAGCAGCAGTGCTATTAGAAAGGTCTCCCTTAAAATATGAACCATAGTGCCCAACATGGATAAAAGCGAGAAAAATCCTAGGGATGAGGAAGTCACATCAGTAACAATTTTGACAAAGATGATGGAGCTGGCTACCAAAGTTTTAAAAAGGACTAGGTGGTCTGAGTCAGATGACCCCTCACTGAGTAGTCAGACTGTCTCACCTCAAGTCTGAATTTGTTATTTTTTTAGGATTTTTTTTATTTTGTATGCATGCCACACTATAATCGGAGTTGGAGTCCTGTTTCAGGAAGGATGATCATGTATACTTGGCAATTGGAGGAAGAAAAGACAAAAGGTGTAGCCGGAATACAAATTGTAATTTAAAAAAGGGGCATAAATGTCATTTAGAGAAATAAAATATGCTAAATTAAATATTCACAAAACTAGTCCAAGTCAAGATCTGCCTAGGTGGCTAGGAGTCCCAAGTCTGCCTAGGTGGCCGACTTTTTTAACACCACTGAACACAGGGAACAAAGTTATACAGTCTCTGACTTTCACAGGGTATGTGCTACTGAAAGTGAGATTGGAGCATTGAGTTTCTCTCATGACAGACGCCCCTAGCTCAATGATAGCAAGAACAACGACACCATAGCAGCATGGATACAGGTGTAAGTTTGTCATTGGTTGTTGGCAGAAGCTAGATGTCCATGAGAAATCCTGGTCTCCAACTGATCAAACAGTGTGGGGCCTTTGGCTGCATAGACAGATTTGTAACAGAGGATAGGGCATCCACCACACAAGGGTGATGTTGCGAGTCTTTAATCAGGCAATGGGACAGATGCCAGATGTCCATGAGGTCTCATGAACTCAACTGATCAAAATACTGGGGCTTCCTTTTTGTTCCAGATTTATAATAGAGGGCACAAACTTGATAGATTAGCTTCCTAAGGTGGCCAAGGGAGAAGTACAAAGATAATATTAAGCCTGACGAGGATCTGATTAACTCTGCAAAGAAGAAGATAGCTTGTTTTTTTTTAGAAATTATTTATTAAGTACTAGCCTATTACAATCGTGGGGGTTAAACCCTTAGCAATATCTGTAGAAATTTCTCTTGAAAATTCTTGCAAATCTGCTGTCGTTGGGAGTAAACTTCTGACCTCCGGGTGCACAGCGGAGTGCCCAACCAACTGAGCCACTCCTTGTCTGCAAGAAGATAGCTTGTCAACAGAAGATTATGATCAGGAAGAAAAACTTATTTAAAAGAAAAACCCCTTTTTCTGAGGGGCCTCAGCGAAGGTTTACAGAATCCTTGCGGCCAATGGAACAGGCTGGTGCATGATTTCATGATGGATACAATTTTGGTCTGTGCAAGCCTTTCGTATCATGTGGAAGGCATCATGAGAGTTGGGCTTCATGCTAAAGGTTGGTTGGCCTCACGCCATCACTCTGGAGTGTAAGGCCGTAAACGGAGCGGTTACGGAACGGATATGGGTTTTTCCGGTTCCGATCCGAATAGTTAAATCAGATAATTTGTATCCGCTCCGAATATAATTCGGATATGGAGCGGATAATTTAAAACCCGGGGTTGGAAGCAGCCGACAAGTTGAGATAATAATAATGGTAGTAAAAGCCAGGAATTAGATGCTAATTATGAGGAAGTGGACCCACGCCCCAGGGCCAATGGTGGACAGCTTGCATTTTCCTTGAGGTTTTTCATATATTTTCAATTCCAATACTTGGCAGTGTTATAACCAAGAGGGCAAGGGGCAGGGTTGCTTGTTAGTTTCCTTTTGGTGTTTAACTGAAAAAAAGGATGACAGCAGTGCGGAGGAAAATAAGGTATGCGGTGTTGAGGGGCAGCCAGCACTTGACAGAACACAGAATTGGGAACAAACTGGTATCAACTAAAAAAAACAGAATATGAGATGAACTAAATCAGATAATTTATGCTGCGTGCTGGGAGATTGTTCAACCTCAATACCCCATGCTGCCCTATGCAAAAAAAGTACGAATGGGCTTTACACCATGCCTGCCAATGAAAGAGTGCTGCATATGGTAGCACACTTTTCTTTTTGAGCAATCAACACTGGCCCTGGGTTGGGCATCTATTTTTTTCATAACAATCAATTACAGAAGTAACAAATTTGTCCACAGAACAACTGTGACACATACATCACATAAGAAAACGACAGACGCCCAAATACATCAGCCCAATCCTATTAATAGAAATGATTGATTTGACTGCAAATATGAAAGAAATGTCCCAGCATATCACCAATCTTGCTAGCACGTTACTTCTTCTCCAAAGATTGGACATCCTCTATCTATAAATTCATGATGAGCCCAAACACATTTACAAAAATTACAAGAAGATAAGTCATGAAAAATTGCAAGTTAATCTTTGTCCACAAAGCTTGACAACCTGAAAACCCTGCCACTCGTGCAAGTGCCTGGCCCTATTAGCAAGTGTTCTACATATGCTTGGATCCATGGATTTGAGGAAATTTTTACAGCCACCTCAAAGTCTTCAAATAGAGCAATCTGAAAATTGGACCGCGTCTCAGACTCTCAGATGTCCATTTTCATGAAAAGAGAAATAAATGCCATCATCCTTAATTCAGTTTATAAAGATCACACAAGTAAACAAGACATGGGCTGAAAATTCTGGAGGTAAGATTATATGCAAGTCAATGTCTAAAAGGAGGACTAATGGATAGTCTAGACAACATCCACAGTCATCAAGCAGTTCCTGAGGTGTTGTCTAGGCAGCGCAGGTGCCTTTTGAAGCCCAAGGTTCTGCCTGACTTGTTTGAGACCAAAAAGGTGGGCTAGGTGTCCACCTAGGTGGGCCAAGCAACCCAAGGCATTCACCTGGGTGCCCTGGGTCCACCTCAGCCCAGACATACAGGATCCATGTTAACAGAACTTGTCTAATTTTCAGTGAGGGGGCTCCCCTGCCCCTTAGGTGCCCTCCTCCTCACCCCCCATTTGACAGCGCATGTTGATTTGCATTGCAAGAGTGAGTCAAAGGGTAAGATCAAGCCCCACACTTCAACAGGCAGTGCTCCGACTGCCACCTCTCCCTTTTCTCTTGCTTAGAGGCACACATAGAGACATATGTTGTCTCTCCCTCCCCCTCTCCTTCCCTCTCATGAATTGGCTGCCTGGTGAGTGGTGAACACCTTAGCCTCAGTTTGGTAACGAGTTAACATAAAGTTAACTCAAAGTTACCTCAGAGTTAACTCAAATGCAGTTTGGTAACAAAAAAAAATTCTCAAGTGGGTTAGATTAAAAGTGGGTCAGATGTGAGTTAACTCACAATTTTCCAACCCACCTCTGGAGGTGGATTTGAGTTAACCTATTGAGTTAACTACCTTTTTGCCCAGGCGGTACAGAACATTAATTGCTACTTTCTCTTTTCCCAACACAACATTAATTGCTACTTTCTCTTTTCAAGTCATTTTTTGATATGAAAGTGGATTAACAGTGGGTTAACTCACTTTATCTTGCCAAAGCAATTAAAGAGAAAGTGGGTTAACTCACGGTAGTTAAACTGAGTTAACACACAAGAAAACAAACTGAAAAGTGAGTTAACCCTGCATAACTTTAGTCATGGGTTGGAGTTATCTCTAACCCCAACCCATTGCCAAACTGAGGCTTTAATGCCTAGGAATTGATCCTGAGGCACCTTGTGGCCCCTGATCACCTTGACAACTATGGCAACATCAATGGACAATAAAGAATTCTGCCACAATGAACGATCAGCTCTAGTTAGTTGCCATTTGTCTGTGATTCTATGGTCAAATAGAACGTGTAGAACAAATTCAAGACACCCTTTCCATTTGTGATTCTATGCTACAGAATTGTGCTTATACTCTGTTCAAACTCTTACCCTTTCCTCTCACTTCATTGTCACATTAGAATAACTTTCTGAAAGATGTCAATGATCGTCTAGAAATTTTAGAATTATAACTAGATGGGAGAGATTCTAAACATCTTATGCATGAATGCATTCATACATCCACAAAATGGACAAGTCTATAAAGAAGATCGCCTAATTCTAAACTCTCCCAGAATGCATCCCCTTAAGAAAAGATTTCCAAGACCTTTTTTCTTTATGCATTATGCCCCAAGCCTATGTTGTTTACAGGTACTTCCTCTTCAGCATTACAATCAAGCATAGAATAAGGTTGGCAAGGCGGCAATTGTGTCCAAAACCAGTGGAAGCAGGTTCCAGTTTCAGTTCTGGTTCAAATCAAAGCAGCCAGTTCCAGAGAATAGTCGGTTTCCACCAGTTCCAATCCAGTTCAGACAGGCTGGTTCTGCAATCCATGGTACAGGATGACATCTATTAAAAAGTAAACACCAAAGGAATCTATAGTCAAAAGATTATCATCCATGGACCAGGGTAGCCTTGACGTGTAGCATACTTAAAGGGATCACACCCAAGGATGGCAGAGTCGGGTCGGCTGGGTGAGTCGGACCCAGCCGACCCCCCCCGGGTCGGGTCGGATCCGTGGATCCAGCCGACTCCAATGGAGTCTGGCCGACCCTGGATCGGCCAGGTTTAAAAAATGTTAAAAAATCAGGAAAAATAACAGGAAATCAGGAAAAAACAGAAAATTTATTTAAAACATATAATAATAGAACATTTTGGGTATATCCATAGTCTAGTTGCACATATGTTCATATTACAATACAGAGCAACGATAAGTATGATACCTTATTTACCTAAATGATACCTTATTTACCTGAATATCATTTAAGTAAATGTTATATTTCATTTACTTAAGATATTACATGTAAATAAGGAAATACCCCCCATTTGAATCCAACAAAAACATCAAAAAAATCATATCTCTTATCAATAAAAAGTCAACTCTCCCATCAAAGAAGAAAATCGCGATTTCGGTGATTTTAGCGAAATGCTAACTTTCTAATCTCTCATAATTTGGCATATCTAAAAATTTGATAATTCAAATAAACTATATGGAACACTAAAAATTCAAGTTCGGTAAAAAAAAGTCAAACATGCATATGACTTCTCCAAGGAGCCACTCTCCTACTAAACAACTTAGTCTGCTTGAGACCTCTCAGAATTTGGTCAAACCTAAACTATCACCACTCAAAGTCATGAGAATTGTCACTTTCTAGTTTCTTTTCAATTAAAAAGTGAAAATTTCATGAGTTTATGTGATGATAGCTTAGGTTGACCAAATCCTGAGAGGTCTTAAGCAGAGTAAGTGTTGTCAGTAGAGAGTGGCTCCCTTGGAAAAGTCATATGCACGTTTGACTTTTTTTACCGGACTTGAATTTTTAGTGTTCCATATGATTTATTTGAATTATCAATTTTTAGATAGGCTAAATTATGAAGAGATTAGAAAGTTAGCATTTCGCTAAAATCACGAAATCGCGATTTTCTTCTTCGATGGGAGAGTTGACATTTTATTGGTAAGAGATATGATTTTTTTGATATTTTTATTAGATTCAAATGGGGGATACTTCCTTATTTACATGTATATCTTAAGTAAATGAAACTACAAAATATACATTTACTTAAATGATTTCAGTAAATAAGGTAACTGGAGGGGATCAAGCGGGTAATAATGTAACTGAGGGGATCAAGCGTACGGAAGGTAACCTGAGGGAATCGCCTACACCAGATGGTATAAGGTGGAGTCGGGCTGAGTCGGCCCGACTCCACTCGATTTCGGCCGACCCACCCCGATTCCACCTAGCCCCATGGTTGGGTCGCTGTTCCCCCCCCCCCCCCCCATCCGGGGTCGCCAGGGACCGACCCGACTCAGAAGTCGCCGACTCCGCTCCGAGTCGGCCGACTTTGCCATCCATGATCACACCAATTAACATAACTACTTTGTTCTCTGGGCCATGCTCCTACTACATACCATAGAGCTCGATGCTGGTTGATGGTTTGAAGATACATAGCCCATCAGAGGGCTTTCTGCTTTAATTTTTGCTAAGTAATTGGACCCTTCTTGTTGGGTTATTGGGCCTGCGATCCATTGTAATTTCTCTTCTATTACAGGGATATTTAGTCCTCTGATTATTGTACCGAACACCTATTATAAAAGGAGTTGAGAGTCTGGGTTAACCAAGTTGGAAAAACAGCAGCCTCCTTTGACTAGACATCAATTTTGTCCTTTGCCTTTTTTTTTTCCTCTTGCTCTTCTTCCTCCTAAATTCTCTAATTCTTCATGGTGTTCGAGCAATCCTGATTCATCCATCAGGATCAGGCTTGGACGGATCCACCTTCAACTTTCTCTTCGTCTGTTAGATCGCACAAGTCTGCAAGATCTTGTAGCTTGCGTGATTAGTTTTATTTCCTTCCTTTTTTAGATCCTCTGAAGGAACCGCATCAAGTTGCAGATCTTCTGCAGTCTGGTTCTTCTTCTGGCAGATGCACATCAATCACAGGAAGCACATGGCGTCCACAACTTCTTCTATGATTGGAGCATTGGAAAATCAATCTCTGCAAATGACCACTGTTAAGTTAATGAAAGTAATTACAGGTTTTGATCGATTTCTGCCCATATTTTTCTTGATGGAAGGGGCAAAATTGGATATGTTGATGGTTCTATGAAGCAACCTGCCAATGATGATCCTACACGGTGTACTTAGGATTTGGATAATAATATGGTTATGGGTTGGGTACTCATAAATCCAGAAATCCAATGCATGATTTTGTTTTCAGATACGGCATGTGATATGTGGCAGTTACTTGAGAAACTTTATGGTCAACAACACAACATTGCTCGAACCTATCACTAAACAATGAGATTCAAGCTCTTAAACAAGGTCCAATGTCTGTCACATCATATTTGAGTCAATTGAAAGTCAAATGGCAGGAGTTAGATTACTATAGTGCCTATAAATGGTCATGTTCTGAGGACCAACAACAGTATTTGAAGCATATTGAGGAAACAAATATTTTCCAATTTATGGCTGGTCTGTCTTCAGAAAACGAGCCTTTACATGGTCAAATCCTTAATGTTGATTCACTACCTTCTTTAGAGGAAGTTTATGCAAAGGTGGTAAATGATGAAGTGTGAAGACAAGCTATGATTGGACAATCTATACACCTCCAGATTCAAATACAACTGAGCTTTCTGCCTTAGTCAGCAGCACTAGTAGTGGAGAAAAAAAGAATTACATCCTCGGAAAGCCAAAAGGGAAAGCCGTTTGTCACTGTTCACATTGTGGCAGAGATAATCATAGCGTGGAGTTTTGCTGGGAACTTTATCCTGGAAAGAGGCCTTGTTTAACACGCGAAATATTCTTTCAGAATCTTTTTTATCTTTTAGAAGAAAAAGATAAATTGTTGATGTTTATCAATTTTGCGGGCGTGCCAGTCTGTTAAAACAGACAAATTTCATTTATCAGGCGATTTGGGTGTCGTGTACTGGACATTTCCCCACCGACCGAAGACGATGTTAATTTACATCGAGGTGACCTCGAATACCTTTGATTCTCTGTCAAAGAACGCCTTTTGTCTCTATTCGTTGTGACAATATTGATCTTGATGATCGTCCCTCATGAATACATACTCTTGCATAGATATTTGAAGCATTCATCGCTTATACACATGTAATTCGAAGTACAACTGGTCTTTCAAGACCTTTACAAATGGTGTCGATTATATAATCGATCTTCAGAATTACATTTGGTTGTAATCGACCCTTTTTGGGCTTGCTTCTGTCACGTTCTGATCGTTGATTTGCATCTTCATCACGATCGGACCGTTGGATTTGAATATCATAACGTTCAGACCGTTGGATTTGAATATCATCACGATCAGACCGTGAATTTAAATATCATAACGTTCAGACCGTTGGATTTGAATATCATCACGATCAGACCGTTGGATTTAAATATCATCACGGTCAGACCGTTGGATTTAAATATCATCACGATCGGACCGTTGGATTTGAATATCATAACGTTCAGACCGTTGGATTTGAATATCATCACGATCGGACCGTTGGATTTAAATATCATAACGTTCAGACCGTTGGATTTGAATATCATCACGATCAGACCGTTGTATTTGAGTTCAATCACGAACAGGTCGTCAGATTGCCAAGATGATCACCGTCGGCCCGTTGTGTTTACTTTGCGGTCGTGTCAGGTTTCTGCAAGTTTATACCCCTTTTGGGATTTCGCTGCAACCTTTCACCCTTTCTGGAGGAGATTTGGACAGCATTATATCTGTGACTGTTCAAGAGCTCCTTGCTATTTTTTGACATTTCCAGGCACCTCTGTCATTCCTTGGCCTTTTTAGACCTTCTGCCATCAGTTGATATCTTCGAGTTCTTTTAGTCACTTCTTGACATTCTCAGACATTTCCACCATTTCTTGGCTTTTTCGAGCAGTCTCGGGTATTTCTGCCATTTGTTGACTTGCCCGGACGCTTCTGCCATTTCTTGGCATTCTATGTCTGTTCTGTCATTTTCTTGACCTTTTCGGACATTTCTGCCATATTTTGACTTTTTCGAGCAGTCTCGGGTATTTCTGTCATTGATTGACTTCCCTAGATGCTTCCGCCATTTCTTGGCATTCCTGAGTGTTTCAGTCATTTATTGACGTTCTCAGGTGTCTTTGCCATTGATTGGCATGCTCGGACATTTCTGCCGCTTCTTGGCTTTTTCGAGCAGTTCCGGGTATTTCCGTCATTGATTGACTTCCCCAGAACTTCGCCAACCGTAAACTGGACTAGGAGAGCGCACGCCATTTCAAGGAAATGACGTGTGTCCCGCTCCACCGAGTCATGTGAACGGCTTGGACCTTGTATAGTTTCTTGCTTCGTAAGGATTTTCTTGCAATTTTTTGAACTTCGACGGCGTTTTGTTGACTTCCGTGAAGCTCGAACATAGCTTGAAGGACTTCCTCACAAGCGGGAGCACTTATGCAATTTCCCCCTTCAAGGTCTTTGGGTTTGGGACCTTTTTTGGGACATTTCTGCAATTTCTATTCTTCGGGGGGCACTTCTGTAATTTTTCCAGACATCAGGGTATTTCTGCAATTTTCCCAGTCATGGGACATTTCTGCAATTTTCCCAGTCATGGGGATATGTTTGCAATTTTCCCTCAAATAGGGACATTTCTGCAATCTTCCCTTGACAAGGGGGTATTTCTGCAATTTTCCCTTGACATGGAGATATTTCTGCAATTTTCCCAGTCATGGGGGTATTTCTACAATGTTCCCAGTCATGAGGGTATTTCTGCAATCTTCCCTTGACAAGGGGGTATTTCTGTAATTTTCCCTTGAACAGGGACATTTCTGCAATTTTTCCTGACATGGGGGTATTTCTGCAATTTTTCCTTGACAAGGGGGTATTTCTGCAATTTTCCCTTGACATGGAGATATTTCTGCAATTTTCCCAGTCATGGGGGTATTTCTGCAATTTTCCCAGTCATGAGGATATTTCTGCAATTTTCCCTTGACATGGAGATATTTCTGGACTGCGCCACCTTAGCAGCGAGGAAGTCTTCAAGGAAGTCTTTTGGCTTCTTCTATGGAGCCCAGGAAACACCAACACGGGCAGACTTCTATTGAAACAAATAACATGGGAGCAGGCCACTCCAGACCCCCTCCATCAGTCTCCACTCTCCTGGATTTCAGATCTCCAGGAGTTGGTGGATTTCAGATCCTCCCCAACTTTGGCAGATTTCTCAACTCCGAACCCCTCACTTCTTGGAGCTCCTCTCCTTTTATAGGAGTTTGGGAGTGGAGGTGGGCATCCCACCGGGAACATTCCATCAAGACGTCGGGGGAATCTCCACCAGGTATGTCAGATTTTTTTTTTTTTTCGGAGGGAGAAAAGGGGGCCGGTGGGAGGCCCACCGGTGCGTTTGGCACCCCGGTGGGGCCCACAGGCGCGCAGCCCCGGTGGGCAGCCCACCGGGCATGCGGCCCTGGTGGGGGCCCCACCGGGCGCGCATGCGGGCGCCCCGGTGGGCGCCCCACCGGGCGCGTGCGCGCGCAGGCCGGTGGGCGCCCCATCGGGCGCACGCGTGCGCGCCGGTGGGCACCCCACCGGACGCGCGCAGGCGTCCCGGTGGGCGCCCCACCGGGCGCCGCGCGCAAGCGCACCGATGGGCGCCCCACCGGGCGCCGCGCGCGGGTGCACCGGTGGGCATCCCACCGGACGCGCGCGGGGTCCCAGTGGGCGCCCTACCGGGCGTGCACGGGCGCCCTGGTGGGCTCCCCACCGGGCTGTTCATCCCCCCTTTTATATATATATATATATATATATAATTGCGTTCAACAAATGCCCCCCACGGGATGTGTGTCGGAGCCCAGGGTGAAGGCGGACATCCCGTGCATTTCTCAAACTTTTACCCCTCGTCTCAATGACACAGCGGGGTACTGAGTGACAAACCATGACTATAATTCACGTGCTTCAACATTTATGCGGTGCCGTCACCAATTTTGGACAACAATTTGTTGTTGTAGTTTGGGCTGACGAACAACTCTGTGATGCATCTGGCACTGAGTCATTGGTCTAAATTTCTCCAATATTTTCCAGCTCAACAGTTCTCAGGAGAGGACTCAGGAGAGCGCACATCACTTCAGGGAAGTGACATTGACCCGCTCCACCAAGTCGACCCTACGACTGAGTTTTATTGATATGGCTTTGCTTGGAGTTGACTTCAGTTTTTGTTCAGCCTGACTTTGTTCAGGATTTGATTTTGTCGTCTTTCTTTCGAGACTTGCCTTCGGAGCTTTGCTCGGGGACTCGATTTTGATATCTTCCTTCTGAATCTTGTCTTTCTGACTTTGTTCAGGATTTGATGAGAGATTTTGTCTATGAGACCCGTCTTTCTGGCTTCGCTCAACGGCTTGACTGGAGACTTTCCTCCTGAGGCTTGTCTTTCTGACTTTGCTCAGGATTGGATTGGAGTATTGACTGCTGAGAATTGCCTTTCGGGCTTTGCTCGACGGCCTGATTTGGCGTTTGGTCGATGAGGCCTGCCTCTCTGGCTTTGCTCTTCTACCTAATTCGATAATTCTCTCTTGAGACTTGTTTTTTTGGCTTTGCTTGGGATTTGATTTGACATCTTCATCCTGAATCTTGCTTTTTTGGCTTTACTCAGGATTCGATGGGAGATTCTGCTAATGAGGCGTGCCTTTCTGGTTTTGCTCAATGGCTTGATTTCAACATCTTCTTTGAGGTTCATCTTTTAGGCATGGCACATAACTTGAATTTCTTTCATGTCATTGTTGCTTGAGTGGCGTACTCTTCCCGAGTCGTCACAGCAAATGCCTGTATTGGATGATTTCACAGTTTTCACAGCTTCAAATTCAAATGACTCGACGTCCATAGGTGTATATCTTGAGATTGAGGCTCTACTCCATCTGAAACATCTTCCTTCTGCTCCAGTATTCGTCTCAGGCTCTCACTATATCTTTCTGAGTGAGGCAGAATCTATTTCACCAGAGATCTGTCCTCCCCCTTTTTTTTTTATTTGTTGGCGGTTCGGGTTGAAGCCAAGTAGAGTTGGTCGTTCAAACGGAACATGCAAGCCAACACTAGAAATAGAGTTCAATGGAATTGACAGTCCGAAAGGGACATAGAGGTCAAAACCACAGTTTGAGATTCAAGTAGGGTGACAATCCAAAAAGGGATATGTAAGTCAGCGCTACAAGTGAAATTCAATGGGATTGACAGTCCGAAAGGGACATGTAAGTCAAAACCAAAATTCGAGATTCAAGTAGGTTGACAGTCGGAAAGGGACATGTAAGTCAAAGCCAAAATTCGAGATTCAAGTAGGTTGACAGTCCAAAAGGAACTATTAAGTCAACACTACTACTTCTTTTTTTCTTTTTTCTTTTCTCTTTCTCTCTCCCTTTTTTTTTTGAGTGGAGTAGCCACGAGTTTGGATTTTGGACTTGAAGTTTGGGAATTGTTTCGGCTTGGCCAGCCTTTGTGGCTTGGGGGCTGAAGTTTTTTTTTTTGGAATTTGGGTATTGCCCTGACCTATCTTTGTGGTTTGTTGGTCAGGGGTTTTGGGGTTTAGCCTACCTTTGTGGTTTGCTGGCTAAGGAAAAAGATTTGATTTGGTATTTAGCCTACCTTTGTGGTTTGTTGGCTATAAAATTGGGGTTTTGTCCTGACCTACCTTTGTGGTTTGCTGGCCAAGAGAGGGTTCGGATTTCGGGCTTAGCCTACCTTGGTGGTTTGCTGGCTAAGATTTGAGATTTCGGTTTTGACTTGGCCTATCTTCATGGTTTGCTGGCCAAGGCAGAATGAGGGTTTGCAACAAAGCGGCTTGCCAATGAGAAATTTTTTCTTTCTTCTTCTCCCTTTTTTTTTATATTACCAACTCCAGCGCCCTTTGCGGGTTTTCACCGAAGTTGGCCCCCTCTATTTTTTTCCAACGCGCCCTTGCGGGTTTTCACGTTGAGGGGTTACCCATTTTTGCCTGAGGCGCCCTTTCGGGTTTTCACCTCAGCCGGGTTTTCGACATTTTTACCCCCAAATACATGAGATGTCATATATTTGAGTCCGTCGGGGCACCTCTATTTTAAGCCCCCATTTTTTTCTTTTTTTTTTTTGAATGGGGTAACCAGAATTTTGGATTCTAGATTTGGATTTCGGGTTTTGACTTAGCCTACCTTGGTGGTTTCTTGGCCAAGAAGGGGATTCGATTTGGATTTAACCTACCTTTGTGGTTTGCTGACTAAGGAAGGAATTTGACCTTTGAGTTAGCCTACCTTGGCGGTTTGCTGGCTACGAAATTGATGTTCGAATTGGACTTAACCTACCTTTGTGGTTTGCTGGCTAAGAAATTGAGGTTTGGTTTGGACTTAGCCTACCTTTGTGGTTTGTTGGCTAAGGAAAGATTTTGGTTTTTGGACTTGACTTAGCCTACCTTTGTGGTTTGCTGGCTAAGAAAGAGATTTGGTTTTCAGGTTAGCCTACCTTTGTGGTTTGCTGGCTAAGAAAACAATTTGATTTTCGGGTTAGCCTACCTTTGTGGTTTGCTGGCTAAGAATTGATTCAGATTTCGGGCTTAGCCTACCTTGGTGGTTTGCTGGCTAAGAGGGTTTGATTTCAAGCCTAGCCTACCTTTGTGGTTTGTTGGCTAAGGAAGGGATTTGATTTCGGGATTAGCCTACCTTTGTGGTTTGCTGGCTAAGGAGGGGATCAAGTTTTCAAGCTCAGCCTATCTTTGTGGTTTGTTGGCTAAGGAAGAGTTCAGGTTTTCAGGTTTGATTTGGATTTGAATTCTGATCTGGCTGGCCGTAAAAGCTTGTTGGCTGAGGATTCAAGAAGGATTTTTTGTGTTTATTTCATTTTTTTCACATTACCAATTTCGGCGCCCTTTCGGGTTTTCACCGAAGCTGGCTCCCTCTAACTTTTTCTAACGCGCCCTTACGGGTTTTCACGTTGAGGGGTTATCCACTTTTGCATGAGGCGCCCTTCCGGGTTTTCACCTCAACCGGATCTTATTGACGTTTTTTTTTTTTTTTTTACCCCCGAATATGCAAGGTTTTACATATTCGGGTCCGTCGGGGCACCTCAATTTTAAGCCCCAATTTTCTTTGTTTTTTTTTTTTGCAATGGAGTAAGTGGAGTTTCTAAATTGTGGGTTCGGATTTTGGGTTTTGGCTTGGCCTATGTTGCTGGTTTGTTGGTCAAGGAGATTGGGTTTTAACTTGGACTTAACCTACCTTTGTGGTTTGCTGGCTAAGGAATGATTTAGATTTCGGGGTCAGCCTACCTTTGTGATTTTTCTGGCTCTGAAATGATTCAGTTTCGAACTTGGCCTACCTTTGTGGTTTGTTGGCTAAGCAAAGGGTTTCATTTGGGTCTAGCCTACCTTTGTGGTTTGCTAGCTAGGGATGGGTCTTGATTTTTTTTTTCAGGCTCAGCCTACCTTTGTGGTTTGTTGGCTAAGCAAAGGGTTTTATTTGGATCTAACCTACCTTTGTGGTTTGCTGGCTAGAGATGGGTTTTGATTTCTTTTTTTAGGCTCAGCCTACCTTTGTGGTTTGTTGGCTAAGAGAGGGGTTTCATTTGGATCTAGTCTACCTTTGTGGTTTGCTGGCTAGGAATTGGTTCGCTCTTTGATCTGAATTTGAACCTGGCCGGCCGTAAAGGCTTATTGGCCAAAGATTCAATAAAATTTTTGTTGTTCTTCTTCTTTTTTTTTCACATTACCAATTCCGGCGCCCTTTCGGGTTTTCACCGAAACTGGCCCCCTCTAGTTTTT
Source organism: Colocasia esculenta (assembly GCA_014218235.1). NCBI lineage: Eukaryota > Viridiplantae > Streptophyta > Magnoliopsida > Alismatales > Araceae > Colocasia > Colocasia esculenta. Next base: position 140,734,033 of record CM024762.1, on the reverse strand, counting down.
TCCAACGCGCCCTTGTGGGTTTTCACGTTGAGGGGTTATCCATTTTTGCCTGAGGCGCCCTTTCGGGTTTTCGCCTCAGCCGGATTTCAGGCTTTTTTGCCCTTGGCCGCTTTTGGGAAGTGACCAAGTCTGCCAGGGCACCTCTATTTTAAGCCCCATTTTTTTTTTTTTTTTGATGTTTGGAATCTGGAGCGGGGCTACGGGACATTAGGTTAGAGGATTTGTTATTTGGATTTAGCCTACCATTTTGGTTTGTTGGCTAAGATTTGGGTTAGCCTACCATTTTCAGTTTGCTGGCTAAGGGAGATACAGCCTACCGTGGAGGTTTACTGGCTGAAAGGGGCATGGCTTAGCCGACTTTATTGGTTTGCTGGCCAAGAGGGATATGATTTGGGCCGACCTTTGTGGTTGGTTGGCCAAACGAGGTATGGGTTAGCCTACTGTTTTGGTTTGCTGGCTAAAGGGATTTGACTTGGCCTACCATGGTGGTTCATTGGACAAAGGGTTTAATTCGGTCGACCATCGTGGTTTGTTGACCAGGAGGTTTAGCCTGCCATTTTGGTTTGCTGGCTAAGGGATTTGACTTGACCGACCATGATGGTTTATTGGCCAATGTTTAGGTTTTGTAGGAATTGGAGAGACGGTTGCCACGGTGGGACAAGGATGAGCACATCAAAATGGGTATATCGTGATTCCCCATTCGTTGGCCATTCATTCATTCACTCTCTTTTTCTTCCAATTGAAAATTTGTGTATCTTTCAAGGAGTGGTGAGGGCGCTACTGCTCCACGTTGCCGTATTGATTTGTTGCCACGGTGGTTTTTCCCTCGGCCTTTCTGGCACCATGCTAATTTTGTTGGTAAAAGGACTCCTGCTTTTGGGTTGGGAGGGTTGAGGGGCACCTCCCGGTTAGGGTTGCCGTGTCGGACTCTTTTTTCGAGGAGTTTAGGCTGACGATATTTTTCAACGTCATATCCACCCGATCAGTTTCCTTCTGGTGCATTGGGAACATAATATCAATTGCTTGGTCGATTGCTTCGAGCGGCAAGTATTGGAATTCGGCCATAAAGAGGCCAGGGTGCTGGAAGGCTGGTTCTCCCATCGACTTCTTATTTGGCTCATCCCCTGATTTGTTCAGAACTTGTCTTTGGGGCGGTTTCTGGCCTCGCCTTCTTGGGTCTGCTCGGCATGCTTGTGATTGAGCTAGGCCTCTTGACCTTTTGTAAAGTTCGATTTGACATTCTCTTGTCGAGACTTGTCTTTCTAGATTTATCCGACATTCAGCTTGAGACCCTTCCTTCCAAGTCTGCCTCTCTGACTTTGCCCAGGATTTTATTTGAGGTTTCTTCCCTGGAAGCTACATTTTTGCTTGGTTCGGAATTTCATTTGACATATGTTCTGGTGTTGACCTTTCTGGCTTTGTCCAAAACTTTGATTGACATTTTGTTTTCCAGAGCTGATCTTGCTAGCTTAGTGCAAGGCTTGACCTGACATTTGTTCTTAGAACCGGCCTTTCTGGCTTAGTCAAGAGCTTTGACTTTGACATTTAATTTTCCGGAGCAGGTCTTTCTGATTTGGTTTAGAACTTGGATCGACATTTGATTGTCAATGATCGGCCTTCATGGCTTGATTCAAAATTTGGATTGATATTTTGTTTTCTGGAACTGGCCCTTCTGGCTTGGTCCAATGCTTGGATTAACATTTTGCTTCTGGAGCTGGCCTTCATGGCTTGATCCAAAGACTGATTCATCATTTGGTTTCTAGAACTTGCCTTTCTATCTTTGTCCAAAAATTGATTCGTCGTCTGGCTTTTTGGAGTTGGCCTTGGCTTGGTCCAGAAATTGATTCTTCATTTGCGTTATGGAACCTGCCTTTCTAACTTGATTTGGAGCTTGAGTCATCATTTGGTTTCCGACATTTGCCTTTTTGACTTGGTCCAAAAATTGATTTGGCATTTGACATTTTCTCCTGGAACTGGCCTTTCTGGCTTGGTCCATAGTTTGGATTAACATTTTGCTCCTGGAGCTAACCTTCATGGCTTGATCCAAAGATTGATTCATCATTTGGTTTCTAGAGCTCGCCTTTCTAGCTTGGTCCAGAAATTGATTCGCCGTCTGGCTTCTGGAGCTGGCCTTGGCTCGGTCCAGGGACTGAAGCATCATTTGATTTCTGGGGCTTGTCTTTCTAGCTTGGTCCAGGGATTGAAGCATCATTTGGTTTCTGGAGTTGGCCTTCCTAACTTGGTCCGAAGCCCAGTTTGAGGTTCGTCCCTAGAGCTTGCCTTTCTGACTTGGTCCAGAGCTTCTCTTGACATTTACTTGCCGGAGCCGACCTTCCTGGCTTGACCCAGAGCTCGATTCCATGTTTAGTTCTTGGATCTTGCCCTTTCGGCTTGGTCCAAAGCTTGTCTTGACATTTGGTTTTCAGAGCTAGCATTTTTTGGCTTGGCTCAAAACTTGATTCAGCATTTGGTTCTTGGATCTTGCCTTCTTGGCCTAGTCCAAACTTGACTTGGCATCTGATATTTACCCCTGGAACTGGCCTTTCTGGCTTGGTCCGTAGTTTGGATTAACATTTTGCTTCTGGAGCTGGCCTTCATGGCTTCATCCAAAGATTGATTCATGTTTTGGTTTCTAGGACTCGCCTTTCAGGCGTGGTCCAAAATTCTGTTATGAGCATTGTTGACAAGGATTGTTTGCTTATCCTTTGGATTCAGCTCAGAGTTTAATTTGGAGTGTCGGCCATTCTTCATTATAAGTGGCTTGGTTTTGATTGCATGGGATTTCCACAAGGCTGCTTTGGCTCAATATACTCTTAGCTGCTTTGTGAGGATTCTTTCATGTTACTGGCTTTCTTGGACTTCCTCCAGTGTGTGGATTACATTGATTGATTGGCAGATCAAGCTGGCTGATCAGTTTGGCTGCTCCCACTCATGACGTTGTAGTGGGTCAACTTGGCCATTTCACATTGTGATGAGGCGGTTTTGAATTGCCTTCTTCACCTTGTTTTTGAAGATGTAGCAATCTTCAATAGTATGTCCCAGCATCAATGGGCTCCTTTACCTTGCAGGTGTTTGCGACTTCTTTAGATTTGGCAGACATTTGGGCGATCCACCGCTTCTTTGGTATTCGTAAGCCTGCGTGGGATGGTGCCCCCAGTCTGTCAAAGATTGAGTCACATATTATTGGGACCCACGTATGATTACCCTTTTCCACTCGGATTGATTCCGAGGTTTGAGGTGTGAAGTTGGACTTCTGATACACGACCTTTTTCCTTTCGTCCTTGCAGACGTAGAGGGTTGCGGTTTTAGAGTGCTGCTTGTTTCTAGTCTGACATTTTGGAGGGCTTGTCTGCCCATTCTATTGCACAGGTCTCCTTCTTGAAGACTTGTATTTGGTTCATCTTCAGAGGTCATTCTTTTGTTGTATTGCCCCCAATCGTATGGACCTCTTTTTGGAGGTTGAAGTGTCTTTTTGCATTTGGCAAGGGAGTGCAAAATTGCTGGATGTTGAAATTGTTGGAACATATATGTCTCTTAGCATGGTTAACTCGCCTCCAACGAGCTAGACGATCTTGCCAGAATTGGAGACAGTTGCAGAGAGCATTTTGCCTTTATGGCTCTGTCGTCATCCTTTCTTTGCCAGGTTTGCCTTTATAGCTTTTCCTGGAGCTTTGTTTGAAGTCTTCTTCCTTGGACTTGCCTTGCTGGCTTTGCCAGGGACTGGGCTGAGAGCCCTTCACTTTGGACTTCTTGGATTCTTGCTTGTCAGAGCTTCTTGCTTGAGGTTTCGCCCGAGACTTTTATTCTGAGCATTTATTTGGTATTTTACCTCAGACTTTTTTTGAGTTTTCATTCCCAGGTATGCCTTTTGACTTTCTGAGTTGGCATTTTGCTTGGGTTGTTGCCTTGGAGGCTTTCATTCTTCAAAAATTTCTTTGACTCAATCAACCTCTTGGCTTGCCGTTGGGCGAACAACTGGATTGTCTTGATTGTTCAGGCCTTGTCCTTGATGACCCCACATTTATTTCATACCAAGTTATTGCATATGAAAGTCCCATTTGCTTGTGCTTCGGGGCTTTGGCTTCCGATCATGCCCCTTTTCATTGTGAGACTTGAATGCCATCTTCGTTCATTTTCGCCTTGACTTGATGTAAGCGATGATAGGGTTACCCCCTTTGCTTGAACTTGCCGGTTTTGGATTTTTACCGATGCACTGGCTTTCGTTTGTTTCCGCCTTAACTTGATGCAAATGGCGGAGCATTTTGTAGTAATAGCACAATAGGGACATGACAGTCCCATAGCAAGATTGGTTGGCCTTCATCTAGCCACATGTGTTTTCTATTTTTTCTTTTCTTGGCATGGATGAGCCATTTCAGACTTGGATATAGCCGCAACAGGTTTTCTACCTTGGCGACGATTCCTCCGGCTAGCAAGAACAACCCCATGGATTTCGTTGGCACTTAGCTTCATGAAGGTGCCTTCACTTTGCTCTTTGGAGCAACCGCAACCAAAGCTGGGGTGGTGTTGTGCCTTGTTGGCAAGAGTGGCTTTAAATATGTGCCATGTCGACATCTAGGCTTCGGAAGAAAGCACTTTGTTATGATGTCCTCGGCAGAAGCTAATTGTTCAATCTATTTCTTCAACCTTCTTTTCATTTCTTTTTTTCTTTTATTCTTCTCCTGCTTCTTAGCCCTGGCCAACTTGGTCAAAGAGGAGATTTCTGCCTTTGCAAGCGATCGGGGAATGTCCCCATAGTTGGAATCGTTGCATGAAGCTTTCTTCTTAGGAGGTTTAAGTTGAGAACTTTTCTTCGGGGTCACAGGGACTCAACTAATCTCCTCCGGTTGCAGTTGAAATGTGACATTGATTGTCTGCTGGGATTTTGAGCAGTTCACCACATTGTTGTCTTCTTGCTGTCTTGATTTCTGATTTGTCCGAAGCTTGACTTCAGCGACCCCAACTTCATTTTGCTTTTGTGGCTTTGCTCATAGATACACTTGGCATCTTTGTTTTGGACTTTACCTCTTTTGGTTTTGCCCAAGATTTGTTTCGACATTTTGTTCTCGAGTATTGCCCTTTTGGCTTTGCTCGAGATTCAATCTGATATTTCTTTGTCGAGATTTACCTCCTTGGATTTTGCTTTCGAGCCTGGCTTTGTCAAGCTAGGCATGAAGATTGTCGATGGCGATTTTCTTACCAGATCTCAAGGTGACCGCCATCGACTTCTTGCTTTTGTGGCCTTTGGGTCATCCTCGTTGAGCAAGAGTGACACCAGAGGAAATTGAATTAGCCGAGTAAACTTCGCGTTAGAAGCATGGGGCTTGATGCCCCCGGTTGTAGCAGTGGTGATATGCCTGCTGCCTTCAACATTAGGAAGCTTGTTGCCGCCGTGGGGGTGGGTTTGTGCCTCCCCTTATGGCGACATGTTTGATGCTTCTAGTGTGGGCTTTTGGCCCTTTGTATTCACCGGCTTGCTGCCCTCATTGATGGGCTTCTTTCCCTTTGTAGCAACAAGCTTGATGTCCCTAGTAGCAGCAGTTTCGGCTGGAATGGCGTTGCCTTCTGATAGCAGGAACAACTTCAAATGGGCTTTATGCCATCATTTCAGCTTCAAAGGAGATCTTTCTTTCATTCCCCAAACAGCAACTTCGGTCGGGGTAACTTCAACAACAAGGATTTTTCCTTTTGGATTTCTTGCAAGAGTATCAAGGGGTCACAATCTTAGAGACAAGGTTATTCTTTGACAGAGATGAAAGGTAGAAAATGTCCCACCGGGCGTGCCAATTTGTTTAACACGCGAAATATTCTTTCAGAATCTTTTTTATCTTTTAGAAGAAAAAGATAAATTGTTGATGTTTATCAATTTTGCGGGCGTGCCAGTCTGTTAAAACAGACAAATTTCATTTATCAGACGATTTGGGTGTCGTGTACTGGACATTTCCCCACCGACCGAAGACGATGTTAATTTACATCGAGGTGACCTCGAATACCTTTGATTCTCTGTCAAAGAACGCCTTTTGTCTCTATTCGTTGTGACAATATTGATCTTGATGATCGTCCCTCATGAATACATACTCTTGCATAGATATTTGAAGCATTCATCGCTTATACACATGTAATTCGAAGTACAACTGGTCTTTCAAGACCTTTACAAATGGTGTCGATTATATAATCGATCTTCAGAATTACATTTGGTTGTAATCGACCCTTTTTGGGCTTGCTTCTGTCACGTTCTGATCGTTGATTTGCATCTTCATCACGATCGGACCGTTGGATTTGAATATCATAACGTTCAGACCGTTGGATTTGAATATCATCACGATCAGACCGTTGGATTTAAATATCATAACGTTCAGACCGTTGGATTTGAATATCATCACGATCAGACCGTTGGATTTAAATATCATCACGATCGGACCGTTGGATTTGAATATCATCACGGTCAGACCGTTGGATTTAAATATCATCACGATCGGACCGTTGGATTTGAATATCATAACGTTCAGACCGTTGGATTTGAATATCATCACGATCGGACCGTTGGATTTAAATATCATAACGTTCAGACCATTGGATTTGAATATCATCACGATCAGACCGTTGTATTTGAGTTCAATCACGAACAGGTCGTCAGATTGCCAAGATGATCACCGTCGGCCCGTTGTGTTTACTTTGCGGTCGTGTCAGGTTTCTGCAAGTTTATACCCCTTTTGGGATTTCGCTGCAACCTTTCACCCTTTCTGGAGGAGATTTGGACAGCATTATATCTGTGACTGTTCAAGAGCTCCTTGCTATTTTTTGACATTTCCAGGCACCTCTGTCATTCCTTGGCCTTTTAGACCTTCTGCCATCAGTTGATATCTTCGAGTTCTTTTAGTCACTTCTTGACATTCTCAGACATTTCCACCATTTCTTGGCTTTTTCGAGCAGTCTCGGGTATTTCTGCCATTTGTTGACTTGCCCGGACGCTTCTGCCATTTCTTGGCATTCTATGTCTGTTCTGTCATTTTCTTGACCTTTTCGAACATTTCTGCCATATTTTGACTTTTTCGAGCAGTCTCGGGTATTTCTGTCATTGATTGACTTCCCTAGATGCTTCCGCCATTTCTTGGCATTCCTGAGTGTTTCAGTCATTTATTGACGTTCTCAGGTGTCTTTGCCATTGATTGGCATGCTCGGACATTTCTGCCGCTTCTTGGCTTTTTCGAGCAGTTCCGGGTATTTCCGTCATTGATTGACTTCCCCAGAACTTCGCCAACCGTAAACTGGACTAGGAGAGCGCACGCCATTTCAAGGAAATGACGTGTGTCCCGCTCCACCGAGTCATGTGAACGGCTTGGACCTTGTATAGTTTCTTGCTTCGTAAGGATTTTCTTGCAATTTTTTGAACTTCGACGGCGTTTTGTTGACTTCCGTGAAGCTCGAACATAGCTTGAAGGACTTCCTCACAAGCGGGAGCACTTATGCAATTTCCCCTTCAAGGTCTTTGGGTTTGGGACCTTTTTTGGGACATTTCTGCAATTTCTATTCTTCGGGGGGCACTTCTGTAATTTTTCCAGACATCAGGGTATTTCTGCAATTTTCCCAGTCATGGGACATTTCTGCAATTTTCCCAGTCATGGGGGTATGTTTGCAATTTTCCCTCAAATAGGGACATTTCTGCAATCTTCCCTTGACAAGGGGGTATTTCTACAATTTTCCCTTGACATGGAGATATTTCTGCAATTTTCCCAGTCATGGGGGTATTTCTGCAATGTTCCCAGTCATGAGGGTATTTCTGCAATCTTCCCTTGACAAGGAGGTATTTCTGTAATTTTCCCTTGAACAGGGACATTTCTGCAATTTTTCCTGACATGGGGGTATTTTTGCAATTTTCCCTTGACAAGGGGGTATTTCTGCAATTTTCCCTTGACATGGAGATATTTCTGCAATTTTCCCAGTCATGGGGGTATTTCTGCAATTTTCCCAGTCATGAGGATATTTCTGCAATTTTCCCTTGACATGGAGATATTTCTGGACTGCGCCACCTTAGCAGCGAGGAAGTCTTCAAGGAAGTCTTTTGGCTTCTTCTATGGAGCCCAGGAAACACCAACACGGGCAGACTTCTATTGAAACAAATAACATGGGAGCAGGCCACTCCAGACCCCCTCCATCAGTCTCCACTCTCCTGGATTTCAGATCTCCAGGAGTTGGTGGATTTCAGATCCTCCCCAACTTTGGCAGATTTCTCAACTCCGAACCCCTCACTTCTTGGAGCTCCTCTCCTTTTATAGGAGTTTGGGAGTGGAGGTGGGCATCCCACCGGGAACATTCCATCAAGACGTCGGGGGAATCTCCACCAGGTATGTCAGATTTTTTTTTTTGTTTCGGAGGGAGAAAAGGGGGCCGGTGGGAGGCCCACCGGTGCGTTTGGCACCCGCGGTGGGGCCCACAGGCGCGCAGCCCCGGTGGGCAGCCCACCGGGCATGCGGCCCTGGTGGGGGCCCCACCGGGCGCGCATGCGGACACCCGGTGGGCGCCCCACCGGGCGCGTGCGCGCGCAGGCCGGTGGGCGCCCCATCGGGCGCACGCGTGCGCGCCGGTGGGCACCCCACCAGACGCGCGCAGGCGTCCCGGTGGGCGCCCCACCGGGCGCCGCGCGCAAGCGCACCGGTGGGCGCCCCACCGGGCGCCGCGCGCGGGTGCACCGGTGGGCATCCCACCGGACGCGCGCGGGGTCCCGGTGGGCGCCCTACCGGACGTGCACGGGCGCCCTGGTGGGCTCCCACCGGGCTGTTCATCCCCCCCTTTTATATATATATATATATAATTGCGTTCAACAGGCCTCAAAGATATAAAACAGGGAAAGGAAGTTCATCAGCAAAAAGCAATGCAGTGATTACACAACAATCCTCCATCCTCCACTGTAGGGGTTTCTAATGGTCCACAAATGTCTACACTGTCCACCTCTGACAGTGAATGCCTCCAGCGAGTCCTTTCTCAGCTTGGGACATCTTCCTCCACCACAGGTACAACTGGACAGCACTTAGTGCCACCTCTGGTTCTTTGTCTGATCCCTGGGTCATTGACTCAGGTGCTGTCAATCGTATAACTGGTATAGCTTCTCATAAAGTGACCATAGTCGATTGTACCCGTGCTGCAATGGCTGGCAATGGTTCCATTCAACTAAATGATCACATAGTCCTCCCTTCAGCTTTTACATGTTCCCACCCCCTCTATAAATCTCTTGTCAGGTAGTAGTCTCATGAAGGCATTAAATTGGTGTGTCACCTTTGTTCCCACATATTGTTTGTTTTGGGACCTGTCTACTCAACAGACAATTGGAGCAGGTCGTGAAGTGGGTGGCCTCTACTGCCTAGAACCTGGAGGCAGTGTGGCCTTACAGTCGCATGATATCAACAATATTGACCAGTATGAGAGACATCCACTTGTGGCACCATCGTCTTGGATATGTTTCTTTTAGATCACTTCGTGTCTTGTTTACTTTATTATTTCAAGGAATAAAAGTTGACTTCTTACAATGTCAAGTGTGTCAACTAGCTAAACATTGTAGAACTACTTTTCCAAAGTCAATCAAAAGAACCATTCTTCCTTTCCAAATTGCTCATTCTGATATATGGGGTCCATCTCCAATTGCTTCTATGGACAGTCATCGTTATTTTCTCAGCTTTATTGATGATTATTTTATTATTGCTAGATCTATCTCATGAAATCCCGTGAGGAGGTACCAAGACTTGTTCAAGTATTCTGCAAGATGGTACAGAACCAATTTGGAAGGAAAATAAAAGTATTCCGATCCGATAATGCTCAGTAATACTTTTTCTAGCTCCTTGAATGTTTTCATGGAAGATGCTGGTATTGTTCATGAGTCCTTATGGGCTTTATACCCCTCAACAAAATGGGGTTGTTGAATGGAAAAATCGGCATCTCCTGGAGATTTCTAGAGCTCTTTTGTTTCATCATAACCTTCCAAGGAAGCTTTGGGGTGCTGATGTCCTTCCTGCAGCCTACATTATTAATCACATGCCATCACGCACCTTGAATGGTCGGATTCCCTTCCGCATACTTTGTCCTACTCAGCCCCTGTTTTCCCTACTCCTCGTGTGTTTGGGTGTTTATGTTTCATTCACTCCTTGAATCCAGCCAATTCAAAACTTGATCTACGTGCTGTTTGTGGCATGTTTTTAGGATACTCTACCATCTAAAAAGGTTACAAATGCTATGACCCCAAAACTGGACGGAAGTATGTCCTAAAAGATGTCACATTCTTTAAATCTGATTCTTATTACCGCTCCCTGGTCCCTTCTAAGGGGGAGCATGCGGATGGCACATATCACTCTTCTTTACCCTTACCTATTTTTCTTTCCCTACTTTAGATGTTGTGCAATTGCAGGTTCCCATTACTTATTCTCGCAGGACATGGCATCGGAAGACAACACCCATTCAACGTCTGTTCCATGAAGCTGTTGAAGTCTCAGGAAATACTCCATTGGCCGCTGGTCTTCCAGTTGGTCTTCGCAAAGGAAAGTGATCTTGTACTCAGCATCCCATTTCCAATCACGTTTGTTATTCACATATCTCTCCTTTATATTGTTCTTTTCTTTCAACCATTTCTTCCCACCATGTTCCTACTTCCTTCACAGAGGCTGCCAGCGACCCACAATGGGTGCAAAGCTATGCAAGAGGAAATTGATGCATTAACTTAAGGCACATGGGAACTAGTAGAACTTCCTAGAGGGCAAAGTGTGGTTGGATCAAGGTGGGTCTTCACTATCAAGTATAATTCTGATGGGACTGTACAACAGTATAAAGCTAGACTGGTAGCCAAAGGATTCACTCAGACTTATAGTATTGATTACTCCAAGACTTTTGCTCCAGTGGCTAAGTTCAAGTCTGTTCGTGCTCTTCTTGCATTGGCCGTTCAGCTTGATGTGAAAAATTCTTTTCTCAATGGCCACTTGCAGGAAGATGTTTATATGCAGCCTCCTCCTGGACTTGATGTAAGGGGGCGAGTTTGCATACTAAAAAAAGCCTTATATGGCCTTAAACAGTCTCCAAGAGCATGGTTTGACAGATAGATCAGCTATGACTAGGTTTGGTTATAGTCAAGGTAATTCTGATCATACACTATTTACAAAATGGCAAAGTGGCAGTAACTTTGGTATATGTTTATGATATAATAATTACGGGAGAAAACAAGGAAGAGACTGCAAATTTGAAGGTTGCTTGGCCCAAGAATTTGAGATTAAAGATCTTGGACAGGTTAAATACCTCCTTGGTGCTGAGATTGCAAGTTCTAAAAAGGGAACTCACTTATGTCAAAGGAAATATGCACTTGACTTATTAAAAGAAACCGGTAAGTTACCACCTTAAAAAAAAAAAAGAGAGAGAGAGACCGGTAGGTTGGGATGTAAACCAGCTGAGACACCCATAGAAGTGAATCATGGGCTGGTATAATTGGATCGGGAGTTATTAACAGAAGTAGAAAAGGGAAAAATCAATGTCTGGTTGGAAAACTTTTATATCTCGGTCTCACTTGTCCAGATCTCACTTATGCTGTAAGTGTAGTCAGTAAATTTATGCACGCTCCAAGGGCCACACATATGAAGGCTGTAGAACGCATTTTGAGGTACATCAAGTCTTGACCAGAGAAAGGGATCCTTTTCTCCTGTTCAAGAAATATGAATATTGAAAGTTTTACAGATGCAGAATGGGCCAGTTCACGTGATGACAGGAGATCTACTGCAGGTTATTGTTTATTCCTTGGTGGAAATTTGGTTGCTTGGAGAGGTAAGAAGCAAACGGTCTGTGCTAGATAAAGTGCAGAGGCTGAATATAGGGCTATGGCTCACAGTATTACAAATGATCTAGTTTTTTTTTTTTGAAAAGTGGATGGTACCACTAGTATATAAATTAAAAAAAGAAAGAATGTACAACAGTACAAGTATAGGCACAACAAAAGGCCCAAAAAAACTGCTCAGCCCGCCTATACACCGCCATCCATCAACACAAGAATGGCCTCACTCTAGCCCCCAAGAAAACCAAAAAGAGTGGAATTTGAATGATTCACATTACAAAGCATGGATGCCCATTCCTTCACTTTGACACAAATAACATCAAAAAGGTACTCAGCATCCCGAGCCTCCTTAGCAAAGATGCGGTAGTTTCTCTCCCCCCAAATCATCCACAAAGTAGCATGAAGGATGAGCCACCATATCTTGTTGTCTCCTTTGACTGGCCATTGTCTCCTCCATTTTTGCATGAAAGTACACATCGCCATCCTGTGGAATAACACCTTGAGTACTACCCACCACCGCCTCCCACACCAATCGGGCATAAGAACATCCCACAAAAAGATGATCAATGGTCTCCTCTTCCATCCCATAAAGAACACACACATGCTAGATATCCGGAAGAAAACGAATGAGCCTATCTCTCATAGGAAGCCGCCCAAGAGATACTCTACATATGAGAATATTAACCTTGAGAGGACTAGGAGGCCTCCAAATTTGAGACTGTAGCCCTTTCCGAAGCCCACCATCCGAAATTATGCTATATGCAGATCTCACTGAGAAGACTCCTCCCTTATCCCACTGCCAAGTCCATCAATCTATGCTCTCAGAAAGGGAAATGGAGGACAAACAAGAAAGCAAATCCTCAATCTGCCAAATCTCTGACTGTCTCAAACTTCCCCTGAAAGTAGGTGCCTAGACCCTCCCTAGAAGAGAAGGATCAAGAACCTGAGAAACTGTGATGAGTGGGGCCGCAGCTACGTGAAAGAGGTCAAGGAAGACCTTACAGAGAGGAAAGTCCCCACACCATCTATCTCTCCAAAATAAAACCATGTCCCTCTTCCCCAAAGAGACCCTGGCTCCAAAAAGAATAATATCCTTGCAGGAAGAGATATCCCGCCACAAAGGAGAGGTGCTAGATCTCGGGGAGGGAGCTAAGTCCCACACTCTAGAGCTCCCAAATATCTTTGTCTAATGATGGTGATCCACAAGCTAGTCTCTCTATTCCCTAATCTCTACAGCTATTTTGCAAGTAAAGCCATGTTGAAATCTATGATATTCTTCAGCCCCAAGCCACCCTATTCCCTACTCTTGGTGACTCTTCCCCAGGCAACGTCATGCCTCCCCCTACACCTGTCGCCGCTACCATGCCAAAAAAATCTACAACGAATAACATCCAATCTCTTAGCCACTAGCTTCGAGATTTTGAACATGGAAAGGAAGTACGTCAATAGAGTATCCAAAACCGATGTACACAAGATCAATTGGCCCCATAATAAAAAGTCTTGGCCTTCCATGCCGCCAGTCTGGAGTCAAATCTATACACAATAGGAAGCCAATTAGAAGATCTCAACACATAGGGAGAGAGTGGAAGACCCAAGTAGGATATAGGGAAGATACCTCTCTTACACCCCAAAACAATAGCCGCCTTCCACATTGTATTCTCCTCAATATTCACCACAATCAAAAGACTCTTATCAAAATTTACTTTCAGCCCTATGACCTCCTCTAGAAGTTCAAGAAGAAATCTCACCACAAAAGGCATTCGGTCTCCCTCAAACAAGAATAGGATGGTATCATTAGCATACTGTAGATGTGAGATAGTCCTGCCACCTCTAGCTCCTTGCACCCCCACGAGGAGGCCAGCCGCCTCCGCTCTCACCCACATCTTGCTCAGAACGTTAGCCACAAGAACAAACAGTAGAGGGGAGAGAGGATCTCCTTGCCTGAGAACTCGTCCACCATGAAACCATGCTGATGGCTTACCATTAATGAGAATAGCAAAAATCGTTAAAGAAATACAAGCCCTGATCCATTCTATCCACCTTTCACTGAATCCCATCCTTTCCAGCACACGCAGCAAACAAAGCCAACTAACCTTGTCATATGTCTTCTCAAAATCCAACTTCAAGACTAATCCCTTCCCTCTTCATTCTTTTAGAGCAAACATACATTCATGGGCCACCAAAAAATTGTCAAGTATTTGCTTGCCTTTGATAAAAGCACTCTGAACATGATCCACTAGCCTATCCATCATCGACACTAACCTCGAGGCCAGCACTTTAGACATAATCTTATAAGTGTCGTTCAACAAAATGATAGGGCGGAAATCTGAAAATCGAATTGCATCCTTTTTCTTTGGGATCAGCACAATATGTGTCTTATTAATACCTCTCAAACGAGCCTTTCCTTCCTGGAATTCGACCATAGCAGCCAGCAAGTCCTCCTTCACAATATGCCAACACTTCTGATGAAAAGCCACCGGAAATCCATCAAGTCGCTTTGTCCCGGCCAAAATAAAAACAGCCATGTTAACCTCCTCCTTCAAACATAACCGGTTGAAAAACACACTATCCTCCACAAACAACTGCTGTAAGAGCCCCTTTTGTAGCCTCGGGCAAAAACAGTCCTCATCAGTGAAGAACCTGGAATAGAAGTCTCTCGTCTGCCCTCTAATATCCTCCTCCTGTGTGATAATCTCATCACCAACTCTAATGGATGAGATGGCATTAACCCTTCTTCTGCCAGAAGCAACCATCTGGAAGTATGCTGTATTTCTATCCCCTCCCTTGATCCACATGTCTCTAGACCTCTGTTTCTAATAGATTTCCTCCTTGCACATGATGTCCTTAAATTGTTCCTCAAGAGAGTCCCGTGCAGCCCTATTCTTACAAGATCTTGGAGTGCAAGTGCATCTTCCAATGAAATTATTTTGTGACAATAAGGTTGCTATCAATATTGCCAACAATCCAATTCAACATGATAGAACCAAGCAGATAGAAATTGATTGCCATTTCATCAGAGAAAAATCAGATTATGGAGAAATGTGTTTGCCATATATCAGGTCCCAAGATCAAGTTGCTGATGTGTTTACTAAAGGTCAAACTATTGCTCACTTTCAGAAGATTCCTGGCAAGCTCAACATGTTACATGGATGATATTTATGCATCAGCTTGAGGGGGAGTGTTGAAAATACATAGCCCATCAGAGGGCATTTCTGTCTTTAATTTTTTGTTAAGTTAATTAGACCCTTCTTATTGGGTTGGGTTATTGGGCCTACGATCCATCGTAATTTCTCTTTCATTACAGGGACATTTTAATCCTCTGATTATTGTAACCAACAACCTCTTATAAAAGGAAGTTGAGGGTCTGCAGTTACTCCAAGTTGGAAAAACCACAGCCTCCTTTGGCTGGACATCGATTGGTTGCCCTTTGCCCTTTCTTTCTCTTGCTCTTCTTCCTCCTATAATCTTTAATTCTTCAATGGTCGATGAATTTCCCTAATGAAAGTAATACAGAAATTTTAAAAAAATCAAGTTCCATTTTAAGTGTCTTACTGTTACATAGGAAAGTCAACCGTAGCTTTTATCTTTTATAGACATTCATGACCCAGCTTCCATATTATTCAGTTACATCTCATTCTACAGAACCATGACCTTTCCATTCTCTGAAGATAAAAGCAAGAAATTCCTCCCCAACTTAAAAATGAAGATAAGAAAATTCCGCCAACTAGAAACGAACAAATGGCAAAAATATCCTGAGATCATTTGGTCTTTCTTCATTTTTACACAAAGAAAGAGCTGAAGTTCCCCTATTGATTATAGGAAACGCCACTATACAATTAAATAGGAAGATAAAACTTTCAAAATGAGCTCTTGTGAAATGCCAAACATATGTTATAATCTGCAATATTGTGAAATAACTAGGCATTCTAGCCTGAAATGAACAATCAGTCTATATATTTGTTGTTTAATGTTATAAATAAGACATCCACACAGAGCGCTTAAAGTCCTGTCAAATGTTGTTTCTGCCAGTCTTTCCTATTTCTATTACATCCATGTGAATGTCCTGAATTCCTCTGAATTACTGTTGGAGTTAAAAAAACTACTTTTAGTAAAGCATTAAGAGAAGGGAAATTTTCCCTGATTGACGAACAGCACAGCGGAAACAGCTTTTCAGGACGTTCGTTTATAGTACGTTACATCTTTTTACTTCCAACATCATAAGAACATTGAAATCATTTGCTAAATTCAAAAACACATAAAAACTTCAAGATCCACAACTTTGGCACATATGCTTGCTCGAAACAGTGTCTGCGCTACAAGGGATAAACCCACATTCTCTTGTATTATTTGCTCGTTTTTCTATGTACTAAAAAGTAGGCTTTAGCAACAATACTTCTCAACTTCAAGCCAACGAGTCTTGGTTAACAAGTTACATCCATGCAAGAACTTGTCGGAGAACGTTTCTTAGCAACAGCAACGTCATCTTTTTTATTGTTAATCTTAACTTTGACAAGCCAAAAAGGCATAAAGATAATTACAGCTAAGGAAGCAACAACTGTACTCAGATCATCAATTAAAACTTACACCACGATCCATATGGCTCCCACGAGAGGGACGGAACCCCACACCAACCCGCAGAACACGCCCAAAACCTGCCTGATCCAGTGCAAAACGTCCCCAATTGATCCTGGACAATGCACACGCATAAGCCAAAAATAAAAAGATAAATATCCTCGTTCTTGAAGATTATCCCTTCCAAAACCAGAGCCAAACGGGCAGTTCTCGTGGGAATCCCGCACCTTATCCCAGGGGGCCTCCGGATCTAGCAGCTTGGCGAGCTTGAAGGGGGGCACATGCCCGTTAGCCTTCGGGGCCTGCGACTTGATGGGCTTGGCAGCCTTCATGGCAGAACAGCAGGGGGGGTGCACCGGGAGGGATCGTCTCCGAGAGGAAACGCCCTTTCCCCAAAACACTCAACGCCGGTCCCGGATCTTCACCTCCTCTCCGCCGCCATCTATGACAGTAGAGCAGATCGGTCGAAGCAGTTCTAGGGTTTTTTTTTTGGTTTTTTGAAAGTTCCGACGGTGGGGAGCGGAGGAGATCGGCCGGAGGACCACGGGGTTCTTCAGTTCGCCGGTGCGAGGTTGGACCTTTTCTCGATCGGAGTGGGGGCGGAGAAAAAGAGGAGCTGTGCAAAGTTCTGGCGGGGCCCGCGGTTGGAGGCACGTGCTTGGGCGTCTTCGCCAAATGAACCGGAGATCCGGGTTTCGGTTCGGTTCGGATCGGTTCGCTCGAGCCGGTTCGATAATTGGATTTTAGTGAGACGGTTCCACAGAGAATTAAAGAGAAACCTGAATTTATCGATATACTTAAAAATTAATAAGAAAAATACATTTTGTATAGGTCGAAATTGAAATTTTTGTTACCTGCTTTTGAGTCGTGAATTAATGTATATAGTGTTCGGATGATTTAAAAAATAATAATAAAGATCGTACGTTTCAAATAGTGTGTCCACAAATTTTTGACTCATTTTAAAGGTGCTATCTTTATTTTTTCTGAGCCATTAGGTGACCAATCGAATTGCAAATGGATATATGTCTGTCCACTCTCAGAGACTTGCGCGAGCTTGTGATTGGGTGATGATGGCGTCATCTGTTTGGCCCCTTCGCTAATGAGTGGCCGACCCTATATTCAAGTCACGGATGAATTAGAAGGTAAATTATAGGTTGTACAAGAGACTGGCCCACTAACACTCTAAAGTTTGATTAGATTTTCTGTTATTGCTTTCATTAGAATTATATATTTAAATGTTATGTGGCCGGATAATCGAACAAATTGTCGTAATTGATTGGCTGGTGTGCAAACCCCACTAACGCGCCAACCAATGACAGGGGCAACGTGCACCTAACAATACTCTTATAATAAAGGCAAGTAATTCATATTGGGTTCGGGTTAGAATTGGGGTGGTCATCACGTAATCAAATAATTTGGAAAAGAGGAGAAAGTGAGCTTATTCTGACGACATTTGATGGTTCTCATCATGCTATGTTGGAAGTCAAAGTAAAAGTAGGAAGATAAAGAAAGAAGGGAAATGCTTAACACTCAGGTGTTCGGACAAATGATTTATTCGAGCGTCTGAGTATGTGCGCCCCCATTGAACAATGTCTTATTGCCTGAGTTTCACGCCTAGGCAACTACCCAATGGGGCCGCACCAATTGAGTGCTCGGGCAAATCATTTATCCATGTGGTTTAAGAAAGAAAAAACATAAGTAGAATAGATATAATAAAGAAAGAAAGATGGAAGAAAATGAGAGATGTATAGAGAAGATTAATTAATGGGGTGCCTAACAAGCACCCAGCTGATGGGAGTTTGGACGTTCACATTAAGTGGGAAAAATTCAATGCTTAGATATGTCATATTTATAACAAAATTTTCTTAAGAATTGTAAATAATCAAAAATTAAAGGCACATCTTAAGTCTTGAACCCAAGATATATATGTACAATTCAAAATATTAAGCCAACTAACCTAGCACACTATAAAAAAATTATTGTGGCAATGCATGACGATTCTAGCTAATTTCAAGTGGGCGGGAAGAGGAAGAATAAGAGAAAAAGATAACGTAGGACATGTTTGATAACACTTAATAGATATCTAATGTCTAAAATAATTGACTTTTAAGATTTCAAATTAGTTGATAAAATATCTAAAATAATATCTGATTTTATTACTTAAATTTGAAAAACCACTTAAATTTTAAAATAAGAGAAATCACTTTTTTCTTTCAAAATCCCAACTTGTGGTAGCCTTTGGTCGCTAGAATCTGATGGCCGGCGATCGACGAGTAGTCAGATTTCGATGACTGTCGGATTTCGGCGGACTGTCATCGAAATCCAGTGATCGTCGACGACCAATCACCGGAGTCTGACGATTGATGACTAATGAGTTGTCAGATTCTGGTGGACTGTCATCAAAATCTGACAACTCCACTGATGATCAATTATTGAATTCTAGTGACTGGTGTCACCGAAATTCGACGACTCCGCCAGCGACCCGTCGCAAGATTTCGGAGGCCGACGACTGATGAGTCGTCGTATTCCGACAGATTGTGCCGATGATTAGCTGTTAAATTCCATTGACATCCAGAATCTGGCGACTTTGTCGGTGACCAACGAATTCTCCGGTCATTGGATTATGACGGTCGGGGATCATGATTCAGATCGTCGGTCACCTTTTCATATATTAAGATATTAAAAATATTTAAATATAATATTTTTATCAAAATAAAATATTAATTCAAATGTTATTTAAATTAGTTTTCAAACAACTCTTAATGAATGTCTAACATATATTAAGTAATTTTTAAATTTTAAATTTAGAGGATAGATGCGAAATAAGA
Organism: Colocasia esculenta; assembly: GCA_014218235.1. Lineage (NCBI taxonomy): Eukaryota > Viridiplantae > Streptophyta > Magnoliopsida > Alismatales > Araceae > Colocasia > Colocasia esculenta. Next base: position 140,714,836 of record CM024762.1, on the reverse strand, counting down.
TTTCAGATTTAAGACTCAATTGCCGGATTCAAACGACTCCATCGATGGCTGAAATTCGGCAACTTCATTAGCAACTAATGAATTCTTCAATCACCAAATTCTGATAGTCGACGATTAGATTCAGATCGTCGACCATCTTTTTGTATATTAAGATGTTCAAAAAATATTTAAATATGATATTTTATCAAATAAGATATTAATTTAGATATTTTCTAAATTAGTTATCAAAGAACTCTTAATAAATATCTCACATATATTAAGTATTTTTTAAAGTTCTAAATTTAAAAAATAAATATAAAATAAAATTTCAGATTTAAATATTATTAAACAACTATTTTAATAATAACTGAGGGGAAGAAAGAGGATATTGGCACACGCAGTGCCTGCTATCCTACATCTCTTTGCTTCATCTTCTCCCCGTGCCTCCTCGCTTCTTTGCTTTTTTTTTTTTTTTTTGAGGGGGGGGGGGGGGGGGGCGAAGCTTCTTTGTCAGTACCAAGGAAGAATGTGCAACGTTGCATGTGAATGTGCAACCCTTGGAGGAAGAAACATCTCCGGTGAATGTGCAACTAGCTAGCTCCCCTTCCTTGTACGGGCATTCCGACACTCAATATTCAAATCATTTCGTTGACCTTTTTTTTATTTTCTTTAGATTTTAGTGAGAATAAGATGTTTGGATGGGGTATGATTATTTGATGTATATATATGGTGACCCACAGGCTGAACAGTAGCATCAGATTGTGGGTGCAACTCCATAAATGATTGCTTGCTGACAAAGGCACGGACCTCTAGTTGAATTCTACCATCTTCCATACATTTCAATTGATTTTAAATTTTTTAGTAAATTAATTATAAGTCATTGTCATAGGGATAAAGGTGTCAATGGACCGGGTCTGGACCGGATCTTGCTAGACCCGACTCAGGTCCAGTTTTCTAAAAGTCAGTCCGGACCCGACCCAGACCCGAAAAGCCCGAAAAGCTCGGCCCGGCCCGGCCCGAAAATATTATTTTTATTTATATAATATATAATATATCTACTCTAACTCATTTTGCCATCAATTTTTTAGAAAATTTTGGACTGTTTGTTATGTATCAGAAATTTTAGACGGTTTTGTTATTTTTATATATTTTACTTTTATCTATATTAATATTTAATTTATAAAAAAATATATTTGGAGTAAATTTATTGTGGAAAAATGAATATAATTCTCTTTTAAATATAAATTTTATATTTAACACAAATTATATTTATATTTTTCGGGCCGACCGGGCCAGCCGGGCCGGGACTCACAAAGCCCAAGCCCGACCCTATTTTTTCCGGACGGGGCCAAAAACTTTTAGCGGGCTCATTTTTCCGGCCCAAGCCCGGTTAAAACCGGGCCGGGCTTCCGGGCCTCCGGGCCGGCCCGGCCCAATTGACACCCTTACATAGGGAGAGGGAGACTTATTTTCTGATCTCTATCAAAAAAAATGTCTCAAAGAATCTCTTTTTTTAGTAGACTTTATTAATCAGTCCCTATTAAAAATAATTTTTAACTTTTATTTTTTTTTCATTTTACCCTTCTGTTTACTTTTGTGTCATCAGATATGTATGACTACTATATTCATACTTTAACAGCACTTAAAGTCTAAGTTCTACTGCATTTAAGTAAGAATTTGAAGTTGTTAAAATATGTATGACAATGAGTTAAAGCACGTGAGATTTAAAGTAACTGTTGATATGATCTAAAATGTAACTGTGACATGACTTAAAACTGTCGGAAGGTATGTTTTATGACGGTCGTTCGTCGGAAAGCTATTGGAAGGTATGTTTTTCGATGAATTTTCGGCGGATTTCCGACGGAATTGTTCCGTCGTAAAACCCACTTTTTCTTGTAGTGCTTAAAGTCTAAGTTCTAAGGTATTAAAATAAGAGTTCGAAGTTGTTAAAGTATATGTAACAGTGAGTTAAAATATGTGGAATTTAAATTGATTGTTGATATGATTTAAAGTGTAATTATTAGTATGGTTTAAAATCTAAGTTTGAATGTGTTAAAATAAGAATTCGAAGACGTTAAAGAATATGTGACATTATGTGGAACTTGAAGTCACTATTAACATAACTTAAAATCTATGTTCTAAGACGATAAAGTAAGAGTTTGGAGTTGTTAAAATATATGTGATAGTTGAGTTAAAATATGTGGGACTTAAAGTAACTGTTGACATAAATTAAAGTCTAAGTTTGAATACGTTAAAGTAAATGTTCAAATGTGTTAAAGTGAGAGTTCAAAATCGTTAAAGTATGTGTGATCATGAGTTAAAATATAAAGTCCCGATAATATGGCAAATCAAGAAAGGGAGTGAATTAAGTTTGCCCAAAAATAAATTTTGACCACACCCAAATTCAATTCCCAGCACAAGACTATCCAAAGATGAGTAGAACGCATAACACCACAACTTTGCACAGAAATAAGATGTGAAACGAGTAACTAAAATAGTGTGTGTAAATTTCAATTAAACAAGATACCATGGGAAGGTCTAATAAGATGTAGAAATAAGATGTGCATAAGAAAGGGGTAGGAGAGATGGACAAGCACACCACTGCTTAGAAATTTTTAGGTGGTTTGACCTCACCCAAGTGAGATCTACGTCCACCCCTTCATAACTCGTGAAGGCTTCACTATCCTGGCCAAAGATCTACAACACACACACACACACACACACACACACCCCACGGATGCAGTAAACATCCAAAACACACTCACACTATGGCCCTAAACATACTATAAATCTCACGTATAGAGTATAGATCTGTACAATATGCCCAAGAATCAAGATATGCACAAAGTATAAGACTTAAAAAGATGAAATCCCCTTTGTGTAGTCATCTATGTCGAAGTAGATGATCTTCTTGATGTCCAGTCTATGTCGAAGTAGATGATCTTCTTGACTTCCAACTTGATGTCTTCAAATGATCTTTAAGTTTTATAGCTCCCCCTTAATAGATATAACGCCTCCAAAATTTTATTTACTAAAAAAATGTGAATAATTTGATGATTAAATATAACCACTGTCATAAGATGTAATTAATTTTAATTTAGGAGTAATTGGTAATAATTAATATTATTCTAGTGTCGTACTCAGAGGTGCGCACTCCGACAAGGCGACACTAGAATTCTGTAACGAAAATAAAATCCGAGAACACCATAATTTTTAGAAAAATATGGTGATATCAGAAATATAAATATTCGGAATTGTTGATGTGCGGATTTCGAGATTAAGCCAACGCAACTATTTTTCGGACAATTTTTGCTGGATGAAAAATAAATTTAAAAATTAAACTAAAATCACCATAATTTGTAAAACTTTTTTATTAGCCTATGGTTGAAATTTCAACATGATTGAATACCATTTAGACACCCAAATTTAAGGTTAAATGGGCCAGCTGATTATTGCCCATTTACGGTAAGCATTTTTTGTGATTTTTCTTGCTTACTTATGTGGGCAGCGTAAGCCCATATTCCTTAGTTAAAAGGCCTACACGTACTTACCCTATGTGTAACTCTTGGGAGGTTGCATGGAGAAGGTGGCCTTGGGTGGTTTAAGGGGATTTATACCTCGACACATCGATGGCCAACGTGCCATCGTGCATGGGTATTTTGGTAAGCTATAAAAACCCTCCCAATACCCATCTTGCGAACCTTTCCAACACTCCTGCTCCTGTTGTTGCTGTGCTTGCCAGCCTGGTGTTGGTGAGTTGCTGCTGGAGCTGTGTGCGTTGAAGCTGCTCTTGCTGAAGGTGTTGTAGCTGTGGTGGTTGCTGTTGCTTCTACTTTTGTTGCAGCTATGCTTGCAACCTTGACGATTCTTCCTGTTGCTAGTGTAGGTTCCTCTATTAAGGGGAGGTGAAAGTCTTCATCTTCTTAAAGCCAGGTAGGATATATTCTTTCTTTCTTTCTTCTTCTCTTATTCTTGTCTCTTACCTTTGCTAGAGAATTCATGACCACGTACGTGCTTGTCTCTAATCTTGTAAATTCTCTTTTGGAACTGTGTCCATCCCTTGTAATCATATTTTAGTATGTGTGTCTGTAGGATTCTCTATCCTTTCCCTATCCTTGTCTTCTACTTTTGCTAAGAAGTTCCCAACCATGTACATGTTTGTCTCTAAACTTGTAAACCAACATTAGAACAGTGTGTTTATCTTCTGTTTAGGTGTTCGAACCCTCAAGCTTTTGTGTTGACTCCATGAATACTTTTGGGACTGTGTTCTTCATGTAGGAATCTTTCTGTTGAGTGCAAGTAACCATTGTTATAGGAGTTGTTTTCCAGTACCTTGTTGTTTAAAGCTTCTAACCAATCATGTGTAGGTTATGCTTCACATGTGTCATCTTGTCCAATATGTAAACTAGTCTTGGAAGCTAGAAACAAGTCCTTCCAGTGGTTATTAATCATGTTTTGACCCATAGATTCCATTGATAAGGTTCTTAGATTGATTGCAAAACCACTCCTAGAAGATAACCCGACGGCTGTCGACAGATGGGGATCACCTGTCGACAGGCCCCAAGCTTCCAGAACCCAGATCTTCAGAAAATATCAGTAGCTGTCGACAGATATCAATTGTCTGTCGATAGATGCACTGGCCTATCGATAGCCAACCCAGGCCTGTCGACAGGTACTGCCCAGATTCCAGAAATTGGTTATGTATACCTGCACCTATCGTGGCTGTCGACATACACTGTTTGGGCCAGTCTTCCAGTACCTTTCCTTGCTTAATCCTCTGTTGATACATCATGCTATTGGCCTAGCAAGTTATCTCCTTCATCCTCTTGGGTTTTTACCATTAAGTCACTTAAGAGATCATTCAAATTGTCTTCCATATCCTTCTATGGATTATCCTTGAAGTCTTCAAGTATAAGAAGTTCCTAGTTGGTTACAACTTCCTGTATTCAATGATCTCAATCCATGTTCTTTGATTACATAAGAGTTTGAGTACTTGAGTAACACAATTGTTGATGAAAGACTTGTGATGACAATTATTGGGTCCCTGGACCCCACTTGATTAATATGTATGTGCAAATAGGACTAGTCCAGTCCTGGGAGGAGCACCCAAATTCATTTACGGGCCATACAGAATGATAAAAGATCTAAGGATGTTTGACATTGCATCACTATAATCTGGATTTGTCATCATGTTGTTATGTCATCAGTTAGATATGATTTGAATCAGAACATGGTTGTTATTCTGAATTCTTAATCATGCAATCTTATTTCAGTGTTGACTTGGTCGTCCAGACACTTTTGTTATCTAGCCTTGTTAACGGTTAAACTCTTTATACTATCTTTGATTATCTTAATTCTTTTGATTAATAAACTGAATCTTACTGGGCTAGTTAGCTCACCAAATCCTACTTTTCAGGTTATGTACAGTTCTAGAAGACGGGACATCGGGATTTGTGGGCTGAGAGATCAACTTTTACGGCGTTTACTTTTGAATTGTAAATGAGAGTCATGTAATACTTGTAGAATGACAGTTAATAATTATTTTTATTTAGTAAAGCCCCAAGCAATTTTCTGTTCAAATAGTTCAAAGTTTACTCTTGATTTCTTATTCACTCACGTTACGACATTTATTGATATATTAAATGTCGGGACGTGACAATAGATGACCCTTCAAACCTTCAAAGACTCCTTAGATCGTGTAGCATTTCCTTCAGATCTTCAAACATCCTCAAGCTTTAACTCGACCCAACTCTTCTATTGTTCAAATCTGTAGGTACATCACAAGAAAAGTACCAAAATGAAGAACATTCTATATGCACAAGATGGCTATGGTGAAAGGGGAAAGGGTGTCTTCCAAGAATAGCACAGAACATTCACCCCTCTCACCCAAATTGGTGAGAGAAAAAGAGCATATATAGGAGAGGACATTAGGGTAAGAAACCCTCAATTAAAGGTGCCGCACATGAGAGCAAAAAGTGAAAAACTGTCGAAAATGGTCGACCTTGGACATGGGGTGGTCGACCTCTTTTAACAGAGATGATAAGAGGACTGCATTGGGAAAAATGGTCGGGTCACCTTGATCAAAGTGGTCGACTGCTTTGCACAGTGTGCCAAAGAACAATGTTATGTGAAAAACGGTTAAGGTTCCTATTTCACTTTGCATGAGCTTTACACCTGTCCAAAAATTTTGCACAAGCTCTGTAAACTTCAAATATGACTCAATGAACAACATTTCAAAATTTCGCATCAAATGGAAGTGTATATGTAACGTTAAAGCTCAGTTTATTTACACTTATCCCACAATTCAAGAACAAATATATAATCATTTTGCCATCATCAAAATCAACACCTAGGGATAACAAAGTATGTGAGACTTAAAGTCACTGTTGGTATGATTTAAAGTCGAAGTTTGAAGGTTTTAAAGTAAGAAGTAAACCAATTAAAGTAGAAGAGCAAACCAGTTAAAATAAAAGAGCAAACTCGTTAAAGAAGAGAAAACATATTAAAAAAGAAGAGGAAATCAATTAAAGTATTTGATCTGTTAAAGTAGTAGTTATAGTCTTTTAAGTAGTAATTATAGTCTGTTAAAGTCCTATTTGTTATCTGTTAAAGGTAGTTGTAGTGTGTTAAAATAGATGAAGAAATCAGTTAAAGTAGAAGAAAAAATCTCTTAAAGAAAAATAGAAAATTAGTTAAAGTATGTGAGATTTAAAGTAACTATATGTTGATATGATTTAAAATGTAACTTGAAATATGTTAAAGTAAGAGTTAAAAAGATTTACAGTAACAGTTGTCCACAATCAGAAGATAGAAAATAGTAGTCTTTAACTGTCAGTACCGATTCAAATAAAGTAAGAACTAGATATTAACATCTCTAAAAATTGTTAGATTTTTTTGTGCAAATATTTCTGAGATGGACTCGCAGTTAAGATCCCCTTTGACAGAGATGTATAATTAATTTTTTCAAAATTTCTCTCTCTCTCCACCTTTTGGTTCTTTCCTATTTATGTTGGTCATGCCTTATGCACTCACTTCTGTTGTACATTCAGCTTGTAGGAGGGGAACGACTTATGTTTAGCTGGTATATCATTTCCATCCGTGTGTGAATGAATGATGTCATTCATTGAGTGAAGACACTCTCTTCTTGTGTGAAGAATTTGTTTTTCTCACCTATCTTTATACATACATCAATCTTTCAGCAGCACATGCATGACTTGAATGGTTATATATTAACTTCTAGTACTTTTCAGGAGGATGATATCAAAAGAGAAAGAGGTAAAGAGACGCGGTAGAAAGAAGAACATTCTTGTCTAGTCAGCAAATTTTCCTCAGTTTCTTTTCTTTACTGAAAGAATTCCTATCGTTAGAGTTACTTGACATGATTTGAGATTGAACTGGTTGATAGATGTAGATGTCTAACTACAAAATGAAAATGCAATTTTTACGGAAGATATGGAGGGATAGAGTCGGCCAGATCCATTAAGATCCTCTTGTCCAACCCATTAAGGTGAGAGAACGAGGGCAAGATCTCGCTAGCAACCGTCTCACTACCGAGGCAACAACCCATCATGAAGATTGAAGGACGAGGGCCCAGCCTAATCCATTCCCCTTGACCCTTCCAGCCACCAACATCCAACCCATAGTAGGTGGAACACTACTAGAAAAACGGGTTATATCTACAACCCAAAACCGTAGGTGTAGGCGAAAAATAGTAGGTAATGGTCTTTACCTACAACTTTTCCTACGACTTGACTCGTAGGTATAAACATCGTCGGTAAAACGTATACTTACAAAGTGAAAGTCGTAGGTGTAAACTTTATCTTTACCTATCACGTATATATTGTGTAAGTGTCTATATATACCCACTATAAATCGCGGTGTAAGTAAACGATGTAGGTATAACCCGTTTTTCTAGTAGTGGAAGTGCCCTCCAACCCGTCGTCCTCAAACAACCTCATTCTTGCTAGAGTCGAGTCCTTGTCCCCTTGACCTACAATAAAGCTCCCCATTCCGAATTTAATGGCGCGACCACATCTTCAAATCTTCAACCAAGCACGCCCTTATGGTGACAGAATCTAAGGTCTCACTTGTTGCTTAACACATCCATGCCATGGTAGGAGACTACCTCCCTACCTGTTCAATATATACGTCCTCTCACTCCCTCCAGAGACCAGTAGCAACAACATAATTCTAGTCATGTCTTAATTACGGACAAAGCGAAACAGTGCTCCATCCCTGCCCCAAAGCTATGCCAACCTAGTGTGCGCCTCCATCCATCCCATACGTTCATACTATACAACCAAGGAAATTAAGAGGGGAATAGGTGTAGAGAACCTCCATCACATACTTATTATAAGAGGATTAATGTCAGACGAAAAAAAGGAGGTTCAAGTAAAGAAAAGCTCTAGACTTGCACCCCACATACACAGCGCAGAAACACACAGTCTCTCTCACCTCTTGTTTCTGCCTGATTCCCTATAACTTGAGTGTCATGGGAGGGTTCTCTCCCGATGTCTCTTTTGGGACCCCTCTGACCAAAAGATCTTCACAGATTGTTAACTCCTTAAAGCAGACCACCTCTTGACACACTTTGGTATATACAGGCGTATTAATTCTCTGATCCTTCTTTGCCACCTGTCCAAATTGCCATGCAGTAGTCCTACGTTCCTAATGCCAAGGAAGGCTTCCGTTCTATTATTTGTTAGCATTCTATAGAAGGAGGAGGAAATTAAGAATTTTCCTTGTGATCGATCATACGGGTGTGGATCGATTCCGGTGTTGATATGCAAGTGTAGTTTCATTGCTCAAAAACCTACTTACGTCTTGTAATTTTGTTGTAAGTTGAATAAGATATCTTTCTTTTGAAATAGAGGGACACATATATATACACACACGCATAATAATTAATGAGATATATCAAATTGGGGCGCCTTAGATGATCCAATATTCTAAATTGTTGAATAGAAACTCTCCATTATTTCTACGAGAGTGAGAGACGTACTGTACTGGCAAGATTACGTCATAGCATTATAGATAGCAACTCTAGCAAGGGGGATAGGATTCTTAAAAGATACATGGTCGCCAACGGCTTAAATAAATACTTAATATAAGGTTCTCCACATGTAAGGGTACGTATACATATAGAGTGAGCGATCCAAAAGCATAGATGGCATCAAAAATGTGGTAGCAATGGATACCTCCAATATGTATTGGTCTAGATGTGTGTGTATATAGATATAAGTCTAGATGTATGACGAGTTCTATGGCATGGCATGATTCATCTAACATTATAACATAAAAATTAATTTTATGGTAATCAACCTGTCTTATGTTCCTAGATTGACGAGCTCATGTCTAGAGTACTGTTACTTGCTCAAAGATGACCAATAACTAATTAACATGCTCTCCTAATTAAGAGTTGCATCAAATATGACTAGAGTTGTAATCGGGTCGGGTTTAGAATCGAAAATACAGTTTTCGATTTCGATTTTGATTCCGATAAAATTGGAATTATTAATTTTGATTCTGATAAAATTGGAATGGTTAATTTTGATTCTGTTCTGATTCCGATAATATTAGTGAAATCGAAATTTCGATAAATTAAGGTACTTATCATGATTTTATCTTTTAAATTTATAGATAATTTATCAAAATAACCGATACCGATTCCAGTTACGATAGTTTATCGAAATATTGATACCGATTCCGATACATTATCAATATTATTTTTCAATTTTAAAATTAATAATTTTTATCAAAATCACGCGTATCAAAATATTAAAATATCGAGTTCCATTTAAAACCTTAAATATGACCAAGTTGGTTGTAGGATTCCAATGTTCTGACTAGAAACTACATAAGAGATCTTATCCCTGCTTTTCACTGGGTCTCTTTATTTTACAAATAGTATATACAAAGATAGACTATCCCAGTATAGCTTACGCAATTTGACACTTAATTTGAGGATAACTCCAATCACATCTAGATTTTAGATATCTCCCGTTACATTCAAACCATCTCCAAATTATCTACAGTTTGACAACCACTATACATATTTTATTTGTCTTATACACCATTTTGGGGAGTTATACATGTATAGCTTAATTTTATCCTCTTTGGAGCCCCGACAGGTTAATTTATCTCATGTTATATAGAGATAACTTTAGTTATAACCTTGATTAGCCTATATAGCCATCCCAAAGTAAAATAATTTTACCCATTAATTTCTCCCCCTAATATATCACCCCTGCCGGAGAAGCCCTTAATGTTAATTTTCAATCCTCCTTTCTCCTCTATATATGTATAGGTGCCTCTCCCATCTGCTTCTAATTTTGGCGAGAAGTCACTCGTCAAACGTTAGGGGTGATAATGGGCTGAGCCTGGACCGGGTCTGAGTTGGCCCAGGTCCAGTCCGGTCTCTAATCAATCGGCTCAGGACAAGATCCGATTTTTAAAAATTCGGCCCGGCCCGGAAAGATTGGGTAAGGCCCGGCCCAAACTCAGCTCAGCCCAATTTTACCTTTGAAAGATATTTTTACTATTTTTTATAATAAAATTAGTGTTCATTGAATCAAAACAGTATAAAATAAATATTAGACTGCGACGGTCCTCGCCGTTCAGGCCCGTTAACCCAATAACATGCCCGACACGACTCCACCTCCTGCGATCGGGCCGAAACCTTGCAAGGGATATCAATCACACGTATCCGTGAAAATATAAATAAACACATTGAACACATATACGATTCTATTTCTCACATATATTCACATGAAGTGTACATACTCAGTTCCATATCATAGTCATTAAACAAGTATAACAGCCGGGGACAAACCCCCAAGGCTCCACAAGTAAAAACATTACTCTACTGGTGGCGAAGGCTCGACTCCACTATGATGCCGACCGGAACTAGAAGAGGGACGGGAACCCTCCTGCTCTCCTTCACATGGAAGAAGAAGCGGTGAGCCTTACAAGTCACTGGCTTAGTAGGGCAACTCCCCCAAAGTTGATAAACACATTGTACAATAATTAAAATAAGCAAGCTATTAAGCATTTAAATATAAATAACACCTATACATGATGCTACAGCTGCAAGTAAGTAAACGGCAAACCACGTACGTGTGTACAAGGTAAACAAGGACATGCCACACACGAGTCAAGATAACTGGTTCGCAACACCAGCCACAGACCCGGACAAACAACACAAGTCCACCTGTCAGTCTCGCAGCCACGAACGAAAGGTCCAGCTGTCGCTCCATCTCAACAAGAGAAGAACTATGGAGACAACTAACACCACTCCTACAGACTACACAGCCGCAGGCCCAAGCCTGACACCTTTAGAGACTCCGACCGAGAACCCTAAAGTGAGGCACTGGAGACAGGACTAGCTGGGGACCAGTATGTCTACCGGTGTCTATCCCCCAACCACGAGCGCGCTACAAGCTACCGCACACCCACAAACACGTGTCACTACCCCTTGCCGTCTTTCCCTCAGCCGGACGTATAACTCAAACTCAGGAGTGAGGGTGTCCAGGAAGACGACACAAACCTTGATGGTACTCACTGTACCGGGACAAACCCCAAGCACCCAGTGCTGGGGACCCGACTAGAGAGGTAACCTCGAAAGGCGTGAACACCCAACTCGCCGCACACACATTACCAAGCCAAAACCATCATTTCGGATCACAGTATAAGCAGTTACACCTCATACAACCTCTACATTGCATAACCACCACTGCCCAAGTAGTGCACAACACAGAACGGATAGACTGGCCACAAAGCCCAGAGCTCGGGTGGCCACAGTCAAAATCGCGTCCAACTTAGTGGACGTTTTTAGAGACTTGAATCGCGACGGTCTAACCCGTCGCCTTTAGATATGAATCGCGATGTCTGGTTCCATCACCTTTTAGGTGACAGAACCAAGACCCAAACCCTGTTCCAGAATTCACACCAACTAACCATACATGCTATTTAAGTAGGGAAATAAGCATATAAATGAAACCCTAGCATGCTCTCTATCATGCTCTCATGATTCATGAGTCAAAACTTATAAACCCTAATCCACATGTCTCATACAAGCCAAAATGAAGGAAAGTCCCCCTACCAACTGGTGAAACGCAAGACCAACGATATCCCAGCGTTCCCCGCGCTCCGAAGCACCTCCTCGCACCGAAATCACGCTGAACGGACACCAAATAGCCACAAATCGCCTCAAGAATCATTGGAAACCCTTCACAGCCTTCACCCTCAGCTGAACAGTGCAACAACACTATTCAGCTAGGGCAGAGGCCCAAAATACACTGAGCCTAAATTGCGATGTATCGGGCCGTCGTGTCTCAAAACGCGACGTACCCTGTCGACGCATTTAAACCCCGACGTCCCTGCATGCGCCATGCGGCGTGCATGCAGTGACGTCCACATAAAAGCGGTTCAAAAATGCAACGTACTAGGTGGTCGCATTACACTCTTAAATGCGTCGTCTGTGTTGGTCGCGTTTCAAAATGATGCGCCAGAGGTCTGTTTGAGCTGGGATCTCCAATCCTCCAACCTCCCACCTGTTACATAATGTAGCAACTCTAAATTTTAATATATCGATAAATGACATTAAATTGAGAAAAATGAGAATTTAATTGAATAAATGTGATAAATAGATTTAAATTATAATAAAGAGGGAATAAAGTGAAATAAAGGGAATTAAACTAAAACCTATTAAGCTAAATTAGAAAATGGGTTACACAAGTGGTCCAAACATAAATGAATGGGCCCAATAGTAAAGAGCTCATCTTTGGATGAGAGATAATTAAGCTAAATTCGTACCAAAAAATAGTAATAAATAGAAAAGGATAAGATAAAGACTAAATGGGATGTAATTATCCTAAAAAGGAGTCATCATCCCATCCTAACCCCTTGGCCACGAAATTGGACTTCTCCCCTATCCTATTAGGTAGATAAAGACTAGAAATAAGGAGATAAATGAGGAAATTCAGAGTTTGAAGGGAGAGAAGAGTTTTACAAGTGTAGGACTCTTAAATTAGCTAATACACTCCCCAATTCGTCCCTACCAACCCATAGTTCGTTGCTGGAGCCTTGGAGGACGAGGAGAGGAGCTGTGGACGAGAGGAGCAAGGAGAAGGAGCTTGGAGAAAGAAGGGATTTCGCCATCTTCTCCATTCAAACCCTAGGATCTTTAAAAGCATGAAAAGGTAGACAATCTCTCAAGCTTAACCTAATTAAACTCAACCCTAGGTAGACATTGATCCCCTCTATCAAAGCCCCATATTTGCCCTAATTTTTGTTGCTCCATGAAAGAGTATTAAATGCTCAATTCCCTGTCACCATCATGTACCCGAACCTACTTGATTGCATTCAATCCATGAATGTACTCGATCTCATGACATGCAATTATTCTCATAAATACTGCATGATGTTTGGCTTCAAATGATTCTATTTCCCCCAATTTCTATCATGCATTCTATGCAAATTAATTCAGATTCCATGACTGTGCATGTTTTAGGTCACTGAAACGTAACCTAATTAAAGCATGCCCATTACTTGTCTATTTTCTAATTACTCATGCCTATTGATACATCTACATGTCTAGTTTCGTTTAAAACTAGTTTCATAATTTTTGGACTTGTATACGATTTATTATGGATTTTTAAATGAACCTGTATCAAGCCATGGAGGGATGGACCCAACCCAAAAAGGGGTTGATTCCCCTTTTTGGGCTTGGGCCGCCTTCTGAAATCGCGACGGTCCGACCGATCGCGATCTCAGAAGGGTCACGACAGGGTGGACTGTCGTGTCTTGAATGCGACGGCCCGACCCGTCGCGATTTTTCTCGGCTCACACAAACCGGCCCGGTTCAGTAGAACGCGATCGGCCTTTATGTCGCGACCTGAAACGCGACAGGGACCCTCGTCGTGATTTCAAAATGTCGGCCAGAACCCTAATTTGCTCATATACCCCTGTTACCTTTCCATTTAACCATGTTTAACCTTAATTGAACACTGTTATGAACAGTAATAATCTGTTTATCCATATTGGGAATTAATTACATGAAATCCAATAATTTAAAAGCTATGTGCACTATTATCCTTACTCTCATGATTTCTTTACATTTGCACCCACTAAACATTATTAATTACCATTAGACCCTATTAAATTACCCAATAATCTATCTGGTAATTAAGTGTAATTATTCACTTAAACTTCCCTATTATTTTAATAACCATTGTCTTCATTTTATTCGCGTATTTTGTACACTGTGATCGAGTCTCTCTGCCTTCGAGCACTCGAGGCAAGACGGACACTTGTTTTTACATACTTCTTTCTTGACATGGACCACCTCTCTGTTGGGAATACTCCTAACAGGATCAGGGATTCCTTGTCAAGGCCTCCGTAAGTCTAATTGGCTTTAGCAAAAGTCCATTGTCGACGAACTGGTTGTACCATTAAAACCATTTACACCTTAGGGATCAGCATGATCCAACGGCCTTAGTGTGTTCTTTCTTACATCAAGATCACGCCGGACCTCTGGTCTGTGTCATGGCATGGCCAGTGGGTGGATGTGACTTCTACCGGACTGCCGGCATATGACCTAGTGCTGTGCAACTGTTACTATCGCCTGTTTATCGTTATTTTTACGAATATGTCCCTATTCTCATCTACTATTTTTGTACTCTCATCTGTTCACATTCTCTCTACACTCTTGTCTATTCGTCACTTATTCTTATCTATTCTTGGTACTCTATTTGGCCATATAATTGATTGTCTAAGATAAGAAACATGACTATGCTAGGCAATAGGGACCGATCTGGTCCTGGGGAGAGCGCCCGAAAAGTGCTATTTGCCCATGGGAATTAAAATGATCAGGATGTTTGCATACATCCAGTGCCATTATACTATCAAGATTTAATCTATGACAATCAATCCGTGCAATCAATACAAGTGCTATCTAGACAAGTGCTATCGTTACTAGTGCACCGTTGTGCAACTTTACGTACTATATCGTTACATGGCCAATCCGTTATCATACTTGTTGTGCTATTTTCCATGTACAAGTGCTATCATTCTCTTGCCATCGTTACTTTACTCTGCATGACTATTCTCTCTAATTATCCTACCTTATAAGACATTAATCACTTAAAGCTTGCATGTTTATATGAGATATTAAGTCTTACTGGGCATTTGTCACTCATCCTGCGCTATTTGTTATATGTGTTTCAGGTGAGTCTTATGGAGATTACCACACTTACGAGGAAGGGATTAAGGAGGATGCTCAGGAGTGACCAGTCTCGATAGCCACTTCTTATTAGTTAGTGTCATGCCCCGCCAATTTAGCAGCGGAATAAATCGGGGAGGCATGAACCACGTGTATGGTAATGTAAAATGCGCATACATTCGCATATATCAGAGCAACTAATGAACAATAATTACAATAAAACTCATCATTTTATTGATAATTCATCTAAACTATTACAACCACTAATTCAGAGCCAAAACAAAGGGCTCAATGACATTATTACATTGGATAAGAAATCTATAGCGAATATCTAACTAGACTCGAAGGTACTAAGGACATTCCATTGCTATGACTCCAGGATGCTCATCACTCCAGTCCATTCCCGTTGTTGTGTGTAAGGTCATCCCTTGACTTACCTGAAAACACAATAACAAATAACGAAGGGTGAGCAATAACGCTCAGTAGGACTTAATATCTCGTGTAAACAAGCAAGCTTTAAGTGATAATGTCTTGTAATGCAGGTTAACTAGAGAGAACGATCATGTATAGTCAAGAGAGAAATAGTACATAATAAGAGATTGATGGCATACTAGAATGATCACATGCGATAACATGTGAACGATAATACACTTCACAAGAATATTGCAAAACTAGAATGATAGAGAAAAGACCATATAACAAGATAGCGTGTATCAAAATGACATGTAATAGGATAGCTTGTATCAAGCTAGCGTGTAACGAGGTTGTATGTAAAGAGATAGCGTGTAAAGAGATAACATGTAATGAGATAACGTGTATATGGCTGCACCACAGTGCACTAGTCGAGTACGGCAATAGTCACTTTGGGACAGTAGCCGTTTAACGATAGTACATTTCGTCTGAACTCCTCAGACTAATGTTATAACAGTCAGTGCTAGCACAATAATAGCACCGAAATGATACAGTACGTCTGAACTCCTCAGACTAATAGTATAACAGTTAGGTGTCTAGCCAATGTCGAGATAGTCAGAACCGGTGCAATGCAGAACACCGTCAATAGCCCCTGCAGGTATTTTCGGGTGGCTCTCTGCTCCCAGGACTATATTGGAGCCCCTCAGACACTCTCCGTGCCCTGCACAATTATGCATTCGAGTCAGTAGGGTCACCGGACCCATATTATGGCGCTAGACAGTCATGTATAGTACAAGCAATGGGAGCCACAACAGCTCAAGAGTCTCAAGAGAGTACTAGATGAATAGACGAGATAGTAGAGTGAACGTGAACAGATGAGAGTACAGGGATAATAGATGAGATAGGGGTATAATCATAAAATAACGATAAACCACGATAGTAACGGTTGCACAGCACCAGTTCGGGTACCGGCAGTCTGGTAGAAGTCACATCCGCCCCACTAGCTGTGCTACGAATACAGGCTAGATGGTCCGGCGTGATCACAAGATAAGAGAGAATCCACTAAGGCCATTTTGGATCATACTGATCCCTAAAGGTGTAACGAGTTTTAAAGGTACAACCAGCTCGTCGGCAATGGACGTTCGCCAAAGCCAAGAAGACTCACGGAGGCCTTAACAAGGAGTCTCTGGTCCAGTCGAGAGTATTCCCAATGGAGAGGTGGTCCAAGTCAAGAGAAAGTGTGTAGAAACGGGTCCGTCGTGCCACGAGTGCTCGAAGCCGAGGGAAAACGATAACGGTATTTAAAATGCGCGAGTAAAAATGAAAAGAATTGTATTTAATAAAATAGGGAATTTAATAATTTATTTTACTAAATTACCGAATACATTATTGCGTAATTCAATAAGGTCAAATGGCAATTAATAATGTTATGTGTGTGCAAGTGTAGAGAAATCTTGAGAATATGATAGATCGTGCAATTGACTTTTAAATAATATATTTCATGCGATTATTAAAAAATATAAATAATCAATTGTTACTGTTCAAAACAGTGCATGATTAGGGTTAAACTTGAGTCATATAACTTAATTGACAAGGGCATGAGAGTAATTTCATGTTCTGGCCGAAATCTTCAAATCGCGGAGGACCTACCGTCGCGATGGGCGGCTCAGGCGCGATCTGTAGACCGGCCGGCCTGGCTCGGACCAGGAACGGAACGCGGTGGCGAGGCCTGCCGTGTTCAAGACGCGACCTGGCGGCCGACCGCAACCCTCCTGTTATCGCGGCGTATCGCGCCGCCGTGATATCAGGGACGGTCCGGGTTTTTCCCCTTTTTTTAGGGTTGATACTGGATGACACAGGGCTCTTCTAAATTCAATATAAAATCGTATAATGACCCAAAATCATAAATCTAGTTTCAAATGAAAGTAGACACATATATCTATCAGAATGCATGATTAATTTGAAATTAGACAAGATTTAACCATGCTTTGAACACGTTACATTCTGATGACCTAAACAGGCACAGTCAGGGTTCAATAAATTAATCAAAGACGAATACATAATGAAAAATTACGAAACTAGGGGCGTTCGAAAGCTAACACGAAGTAGTATTTTAGAGAATTTTCTCATGGTATGGAATCAAGTATACACGGAGTTTATAGGTAAAATTGAAGAGTCGGGTACAAGCAACTGACAGGGATTCAAAGATTTAATTCTCCCTCATGGGAGATCGAAATCAAGCAAGATCAAAGGCGTTTGAAAGATAATAAGATTCAGTATATACGAGAATTTTATCATAGTATGAGAGCAAGTACATGTTGAGAATTAGAGAAAATATAAGATTTTGGTTCATGGTAATAGCAGAGTTTCACGAATTAAATTCGCCTAAATGGATGAGCGAAATACAACGAAACGATAGGGCTTTTGAAGAGGTACATGAAGGCTACCTAGGATAATTTTTACACGATTTTGTCTTGAGAGATTGCCTATCTTTTTACGCTGTAAAGATCCTAGGGTTTGGGGATGACGAATTTCCAAGTTCTTCTTGCTCCAAACCTCCTTCTTCTCCTTGCTCCTCGTCCTTAGCCACCTTCCCTCATGCTCCAAAGCTCCATCAACGAAAATGGGGATTGGTAGACACAAATTAGAGGTCTATTAGGTTGTGTAAGAGTCCTCATTCCTTAAAACTCCTCATTCCATTCAAACTCTTAATTTTTCCTTATTTATCCCCTTATTTCTTGCATTATCCCACCTAATAGGATAGATGAGAGGCTAATTTCGTGGGTAAAGGGTTTGGGTAAGGTAATTAGGACTCTTTTTAGGACATTTATAAGCTAGTTTAGTCATTATCTTACCCCTTTTTAATTTATTTAAATATTAATTCCGAATTTACACATTTTCTCCTCCTATTCTAACATTTATCATTTAGTTGGTTTGTGGAGAGATCTAATTTGTGGCTAATGTGTTAGGATGGGATGGAGACTCTTTTTAAGATAAGTAAGAGTTAAAATAGTCATTATCTTAATTAACCTTTTTCTATTTATTACTATTTTTATGTACGAATTTAGCCTAATTACTTCCCATCTCATGATGGGCTCTTCATATTTGGGCCCAACAATCCATGTTAGGTCCATTAGAAAAACTCATTACTAATTTAACTTAATGGGTATTGGTTTAATTCTAATTATTCACCATTGGTTCTAATTTAAATATATTGATCACACTTATTCAAGTAATTTCATATCTTTAATTTGATTAAATATTACTCATGTCAATATTTCTAACCTTCATCATTTGGGCTCTTACCCTTGGCCCAATAACTCGTGTGAGCTAAATTGTACAATCCATGTACTTACTTTACTTAATAGATTTTAATTATCCTTTTATTAGAGAATTAATTCATGGGCCAAGATTGTCCGTTGGTCCATATATCATAATGGGCTATCGACTCATATTATTTAAAGTCTACCCACATATTTATTTTAATTTATAATCTACTTTGGCTCATAAAATAATGGGTTCTCCGACTTATTCCTTAATATGTTAATCAGTCGCATAAATTCTTAAACTAAATCCAAATGATTTTTCTATACCCAAATTCTATGATGGGTCATTAGAGAACATTATTTAAAGTATAACTACTATTTTTATGAAATTTTATAGGGGTTTATACGCATGCAATAATGATGTGTACCGTTTAATTAATTAAATTTATTAATAGATAAAATTTCTATTTATCTATAATTTTAATTAATGAAATTTCTGGGGTACTACATCCTCCCCCACTTAAATAGAATTTGGTCCCCAAATTCATATGTTAAGATACGACTACTAATTTATTCTGAATATTTCATTCCATCATCTCCCCCACTTAGGGTTTTGTTATCGAGAAAATAATATGAACTTGAACTAAGAGTTTAGTACTGATATCTTGTCTACCTTTATTGGCATTTGGCGTATCAACAAGAACTTGTAACCATCTTTGGTGTGGAGTTTTGTTCTTCTTTGTCGGGCAATCGATGACTCGATGTTGTTGACTTCCACAATGCAAACATCTGCCCAGTTTCTTCCAACAGTTTTCAATCTGATGCCCTGGCTTTTTGCAAAATTTATAGAATTCTTTCCGCTTTGCTTCCCCTTTCATTCTCTTGCTATCTACTGTATTTCTTCCTTTATTATCATGGGAATGGGTAGCACGTTCCCTTTTCAACACCTTTTTCTTATGGATCTTTTCAAGAAGTCCCATGGTGTCCTCTATTGTTTGAGCTCTCAATACTATGTCTGAATGTACCGCAATGTCTAGCGGAGCCAACTTTTCCCAAAACACAGGTCTCAATCCTTCTAAGAATATCTTTGCCTTCATCTTTTCTGTACTCACCAAATGTGGTGCATATTGTGCTAGTCTTTCAAATTGTGCTTCATATTCTGCTACAGATATCATTCCTTGTTTTAACTCTGCAAATTCCTTTGTCGTCTTCTCACGAATCCTTTTGGAAAAATATTTGGTGTTGAAGAGTTCTAAAAATTCATCCCACTCTATGTTGATGTCGGGTAATTGTCGACTGGCAGCTTCCCACCAAGCTCTAGCATCGTGGTCCAATTGGAAGGTTGCCAGAAGGACTTTCTCCTGTTCTGAATATTGCATAACTCTAAAGATCTGTTCCATCGTCTTCACCCAATTTTCAGCTTCATCGGGATCTGGAGTTCCACTAAACCTAGGAGGATTCATTCGTTGGAAATTCCCGTATAAATCTCCTGCCCCATTCCTTGCTCCTGTTTGAATCACGTTGTTAAGGACTTGAGTTAACCCTTGTACGGTGCTTTGCAAGTCCCACAATTGTGCATGCTCACTAGCCATCTCCACTAATCTCCTACGAGCAATAACATTTTATTTATTTCTTTTAGACTTTGGGTGCTAAAGTATTACCAAGTTGATACACACATATATATATAGATAAATGTATTTAGATCTTAACCATGGTTCTACCCAATTCTCACATAGGTATGGTGGTTGACTTAGACACGTGTCAGGGCAATTCACCTAGAACATCCTACACTTAAAATATCTTATTAAGGACATCCTAGGCTCTGATATCAACTGTCATGCCCCGCCAATTTAGCAGCGGAATAAATCGGGGAGGCATGAACCACGTGTATGGTAATGTAAATTGTGCATACATTCGCATATATCAGAGCAACTAATGAACAATAATTACAATAAAATCATCATTTTATTGATAATTCATCTAAACTATTACAACCACTAATTCAGAGCCAAAACAAAGGGCTCAATGACATTATTACATTGTATAAGAAATCTAAAGCGAATATCTAACTAGACTCTAAGGTACTAAGGACATTCCATCGCTATGACTCCAGGATGCTCATCACTCCAGTCCATTCCCGTTGTTGTGTGTAAGGTCATCCCTTGACTTACCTGAAAACACAATAACAAATAACGAAGGGTGAGCGATAACGCTCAGTAGGACTTAATATCTCGTGTAAACAAGCAAGCTTTAAGTGATCAATGTCTTGTAACGCATGTTAACTAGAGAGAACGATCATGTATAGTCAAGAGAGAAATAGTACATGATAAGAGATTGATGGCATACTAGAATGATCGCATGCGATAACATGTGAACGATAATACACTTCACAAGAATATTGCAAAACTAGAATGATAGAGAAAAGACCATATAACAAGATAGCGTGTATCAAAATGATATGTAATAGGATAGCTTGTATCAAGGTGGTGTGTAACGAGATTGCATGTAAGAGATAGTGTGTAAAGAGATAACATGTAATGAGATAACGTGTATGGTTGCACCACAGTGCACTAGTCGAGTATGGCAATAGTCACTTTGGGATAGTAGCCGTTTAACGATAGTACATTTCGTCTGAACTCCTCAGACTAATGTTATAACAGTCAGTGCTAGCACAATAATAGCACCGAAATGGTACAGTACGTCTGAACTCCTCAGACTAATAGTATAACAGTTAGATGTCTAGCCAATGTCGAGATAGTCATAACCGGTGCAATGCAGAACACTGTCAATAGCCCCTGCAGGTATTTTCGGGTGGCTCTTTGTCCCCAGGACTAGATTGGAGCCCCTCGGACACTCTTCGTGCCCTGCACAATTATGCATTCGAGTCAGTAGGGTCACTGGACCCATATTATGGCGCTAGACAGTTATGTATAGTACAAGCAATGGGAGCCACAACAGCTCAAGAGTCTCAAGAGAGTAATAGATGAATAGACGAGATAGTAGAGTGAACGTGAACATATGAGAGTACAAGGATAATAGATGAGATAGGGGTATAATCGTAAAATAATGATAAACCATGATAGTAACGGTTGCACAGCACCAGGTCGGGTACTGGCAGTCTGGTAGAAGTCACATCCGCCCACTAGCTGTGCTACGAATACAGGCTAGATGGTCCGGCGTGATCACAAGATAAGAGAGAATCCACTAAGGCCATTTGGATCATATTGATCCCTAAAGGTGTAACAGGTTTTAAGGGTACAACCAGCTCGTCGGCAATGAACGTGCGCCAAAGTCAAGAAGACTCACGGAGGCCTTGACAAGGAGTCCCTGGTCCAGTCGAGAGTATTCCCGATGGAGAGGTGGTCCAAGTCAAGAGAAAGTGTGTAAAAAATGGATCTGTCGTGCCTCGAGTGCTCGAAGCCGAGGGAAAACGGTAACGGTATTTAAAATGCGCGAGTAAAAATGGAAGCAATTGTATTTAATAAAATAGGGAATTTCGTAATTTATTTCACTAAATTATCGAATACATTATTACGTAATTCAATAAGGTCAAATGGCAATTAATAATGTTATGTGTGTGCAAGTGTAGAGAAATCTTGAGAATATGATAGATCGTGCAATTGACTTTTAAATAATATATTTCATGCGATTATTAACAAATATAAATAATCAATTGTTACTGTTCAAAACAGTGCATGATTAGGGTTAAACTTGAGTCATATAGCTTAATTGACAAGGGCATGAGAGTAACTTCATGTTCTGGCCGAAATCTTCAAATCGTGGCGGACCTACCCGTCGCGATTCAAGTCGCGACGGGCGGCTCGGGCGCGATCCGTAGACCGGCCAGCCTAGCTCGGACCGGGAAGGGAACACGGTGGAGAGGCCCGCCGCGTTCAAGACGCGACCTGGTGGCCGACCGCAACCCTCCTGTTATCGCGGCGTATCGCGCCACCGCGATATCAGCGACGGTCCGGGTTTTTCCCCTTTTTTCAGAGTTGATACTGGATGACACAGGGCTCTTCTAAATTCAATATAAAATAGTATAATGACCCAAAAATCACGAATCTAGTTTCAAATGAAAGTAGACACATATATCTATCAGCATGCACGATTAATTTGAAATTGGACAAGATTTAACCATGCTTTGAACACGTTACATTCTGACGACCTAAACAGGCACAGTCAGGGTTCAATAAATTAATCAGAGACGAATACATAATGAAAAATTATGAAATAGGGGCGTTCGAAAGCTAACACGAAGTAGTATTTTAGAGAATTTTCTCATGGTATGGAATCAAGTATGCACGGAGTTTATAGGTAAACTTGAAGAGTCGGGTACACAGACAGGGATTCAAAGATTTAATTCTCCCTCATGGGAGATCGAAATCGAGCAAGACCAGAGGCGTTTGAAAGATAATAAGATGCAGTATATACGAGAATTTTATCATGGCATGAGAGCAAGTACATGTTGAGAATTAGAGAAAACATAAGATTTCAGTTCATGGTAATAGCAGATATTCATGAATTAAATTCACCCAAATGGATGAGCGAAATACAACAAAGCCATAGGGCTTTTGAAGAGGTACATGAAGGCTACTTAGGATAATTTTTACACGATTTTTGCTTGAGAGATTGCCTACCTTTTTACGCTATAAAGATCCTAGGGTTTGGGGATGACGAATTTCCAAGTTCTTCTTGCTCCAAACCTCCTTCTTCTCCTTGCTCCTCGTCCTTAGCCACCTTCCCTCATGCTCCAAAGCTCCATCAATGAAAACGGGGCTTGGTAGACAAAAATTAGAGGTCTATTAGGTTGTGTAAGAGTCCTCCTTCCTTAAAACTCCTCATTCCCTTCAAACTCTTAATTTTTCCTTGTTTATCCCTTTATTTCTTGCATTATCCCACCTAATAGGATAGATGAGAGGCTAATTTTGTGGGTAAAAGGGTTTGGGTAAGGTTAGAACTCTTTTTAGGATATTTATAAGTTAGTTTAGTCATTATCTTACCCCTTTTTAATTTATTTAAATATTAACTCCGAATTTACGCATTTTTCTCCTCTTTTTCTAACATTTATCACTTAGTTGGCTTGGGGAGAGATCTAATTTCGTGGCTAATGTGTTAGGATGGGATGGAGACTCTTTTTAAGATAAGTAAGAGTTAAAATAGTCATTATCTTAACCCTTTTCTATTTATTACTATTTTTATGTACGAATTTAGCCTAATTACTTCTCATCTCATGATGAACTCTTCATATTTGGGCCCAACAATCCAAGTTAAGTCTATTAGCAAAACCCATTACTAATCTAACTTAATGGGTATGATTTAATTCTAATTATTCACCATTGGTTCTTATTTAAATATATTGATCATACTTATTCAAGTAATTTCATATCTTTAATTTGATTAAATATTACTCATGTCAATATTTCTAACCTTCATCATTTGGGCTCTTACCCTTGGCCCAATAACTCGTGTGAGCTAAATTGTACAATCCATGTACTTACTTTACATAATGGATTTTAATTATCCTTTTATTAGAGAATTAATTCATGGGCCAAGATTGTCTGTTGGTCCATATATCATAATGGGCTATCGACCCATATTATTTAAAGTCTACCACATGTTTATTTTAATTTATAATCCACTTTGGCTCATAAAATAATGGGTTCTCTGACTTATTCCTTAATTATGCTAATCAGTCGCATAAATTCTTAAAATAAATCCAAATGATATTTCTATGCCCAAATTCCATGATGGGTCATTAGAGAACATTATTTAAAGTATAACTACTATTTTTACGAAATTTTTATGGGGCGCATGCAATAATGATGCGTACCGTTTTAATTAATTGAATTTATTAATAGATAAATTTCTATTTATCTATAATTTTTAATTAATAGATTTTCCGGGGTACTACAGTTAGTTAGTTAGTCGTCAGTTAGTCATTATGTAATAGTCTGGATTTGAATAAAGTACTATGGGCCCTAGTTTTAGCTCTGATTAGTGAATGTAATAGTGTTATGAGGAATTATTAATTAAGTTAGATTTTATTTGGCTTTATTCCAATGTATGAATGGTGGATGTTTATTTATCGCTCGATACGATCTATTTAACTGTAATTTCGCTCCGATATTCTGCGTCAGGGCGTTACATATAACCTGTGTAAACACATGTAGACACACACATGGTCTACCATTGGGCCACACATTGGGCTCCAAACCCGATAAACTACGATTCGAATATACCGGATATTACATTACTATCACCTAAAAAGAATTTCGTCCTCGAAATTAAAGGAATAGCACAATCATCAAATCAACATATATAAGACTATCACCTAAAAAGAATTCAACGCTTACTCAAACAAGTATGGATACATCTTGTACATTTCATCAGTCAATTCCCAAGTATCCTCTCCACCTTGCCTATTCTCCCATCTGATCTTTACCAGCTCAATTTTCTTATTTCTTAACTTCTGTGTTCAGTGGCCTGTAATCATCACAAGATACTCTGGCATGGACATATCCAGCTTCAAATCATCTCTTTGATAGCTGACTACCTGGGAAGGATCTCGGATGTACCTCCTTAGCATCGAGATGTGGAACATGTCATGTGCATCCGTGAAGTCCGCTGGAAACTCCAACTTGTATGCCGTCTCACCAATCCTTTCCATAATCTGGAACGGACCCATGTACCTGGGACTCAACTTGCCCTTCTTGCTGAACCTCATTACACCCTTGGTTGGAGAAACCCTCAAAAACACATAATCACCAACCTCAAACTATAAAGGTCTGCGATGTGTATCCGCATAACTCTTTTGCCTACTTTGCGCCGTTTGAAGCTTCTCCTTGATGAACTTTATCATTTCTGCACATTGCTGCACCATTTCTGGTCCTATGACATACCTCTCACCCACTTCATGCCAATTCAATGGTGTTCTGCAAGGTCTTCCATAAAGTGCCTCATACGATGCCATATCGATACTTGCGTGATAGCTGTTGTTGTAGGCGAATTTGACCATACCTAAGTGCTGCTCCCATCCACCTCCCCAAACTAAACAACATGCTCGCAACATATCTTCAATGGTTTGGATTGTCCTCTCCGTCTATCCATCTGTTTGGGGATGGTATGCCGAACTATATCTCAATTGTGTGCCAACAACCCTCTACAAACTCCTCCAAAAACATGAGGTAAACCTGGGATCTCGGTCAGAAACAATAGTGACTGGAATGCCATGCAATGACACAGTTCTATCCACATATAGTCTAGCCAATCTGTCCACTGCCCATGACATGCTTACCGCTAATAACCTGCACACCTTTGTCAATCTATCAACAAAAACCCATATATCATTGTGTCCTGACACTGTCCTGGGCAAACCTGCAACAAAATCCATTGCTATATCATCCCATTTTCACTGCGGTATTGGTAAGGGTTGCAACAAACCACCTGGCCTTTGGTGTTCCGCTTTAACTTGCTGGCATATCAAACATCTTGCTACGAACTCTGCTATCTCCTTTTTCATATTCGGCCACCAAGAATATTTCTTCAAATCTTGGTACATCTTCGTGCTTCCTAGGTGAATGGTGTACCTGGACCGATGTGCCTCTTCCAACACTTTCTGCTTTACACCGACTTCGCTTGGAACATATAACCTCTTTGATACCAACTGTGACGGTCCTCGTCGTTCAGGCCCGTTAACCCAATAACGTGTCCGACACGACTCCGCCTCCCGCGATTGGGCCGAAGCATCGCAAGGGATATCAATCACACATGTCCGTGAAAATATAAAGAAACACATTGAACACATATAAGATTCCATTTCTCACATATATTCACATGAAGTGTACATGCTCAATTCCATATCATAGTCATTAAACAAGTACAACAGCCCGAGACAAACCCCCGAGGCTCCACAAGTAAAAACATTACTCTGCTGGTGGCGAAGGCCCAACTCCATTATGATGCTGACCGAAACTAGAAGAGCGACGGGAACCCTCCTACTCTCCTTCACCTGGAAGAAGAAGGGGGAGCCTTACAAGTTACTGGCTCAGTAGGGCAACTCCTCCAAAGCCGATAACCACATTGTACAACAATTATAATAAGCAAGTTATTAAGCATTTAAATATAAATAACACCAATACATGATGCTACAGCTGCAAGTAAGTAAACGGCAAACCACGTACGCGTGTACAAGCTAAAGAAGGGCACGCCGCACACGAGTCATGAGAACTGGTTTGCGACACCAGCCACAGACCCGGACAAACAACACAAGTCCACCTCTCAGTCTCACAGCCATGGACGAAAGGTCCAGCTGCCGCTCCATCTCAACAAGACAAGAACTGTGGAGACAACTAACACCACTTCTGCAGACTACACAACCGCAGGCCCAAGCCTGACACTTTAGGGACTCCGACCGAGAACCCTAAAGCAGTAAGGCACTGGAAACAGGACTAACTGGGGACCAGTATGTCTACCAGTGTTCGTCCCCCTATAGACACACGAATTCGACTCCATCGCGGGCAAATTTCATATTGCGCCATAATGCCACAAATGGCCCTCATATTGCCTTGCAAGAGTTTTTTCCCAATATTTCTGGATCTCACATGTTCTTCCCCAATGCTTCCCCTCCATTTCCAAGGATCGCCGGGTCTTATAGGCATTCATCTCAAGTCGCGGACGGGTCTTCAGGCTGCGTTAATGCAGTCGCGACGGGTCCGGGGGACGCATTCTGAAATGCATCCGGCAGGGTGGACGCGATTCCTTTGATTCCCATTGTCGCGCTGGGCATCTTGGACGTGACTAGGCTAGTAGGCCCTTGTCGCGACGATCTTCAGCGACGCGACAAGGAATTTGCTTATTTTATTTACGGAAACTACCCATTATGACTTCATGAACGCGTCCGATATAGGCGACGCGATTCTAATGTAGGTTTTGGCAGGATTTTTATAAATAAAATATGGAAATGTCTTATCACGTCATGTCGTGCCGACGCGTTTCAAATCAGAGACGCGTCGGACATTGCCGACGCGATTAGGCCCGAGGCCCCAAAAGTCGTCGCACTCGAGTGCCCGTACCTCAAGTCCCGAGGGATCTCTGAATCGCGTCCACCTGAGCCGCCGCGATTAGGCCTGTACCCTACACCAGAAGTCGTCGCATTTATGAGCCCATGTGCCAAAATGAAGTCGCAGCGAGGTCGGTCGACGCGTTTCAAGAACGCGACGGCCATCCCCGATGCGACTATGCGACGCTTCAAGGACGCGGTGTACTGTCCCGACGTGATTCTGAAGGCGGTTACAGGCCGTAATCATCATTCATTGTCAAATCAGATTGACTTTGAAATCGCGACGTCCGTCCCGGACGCGACTCAGTTTGAAAGTCACGTCCGCTGTACCCGACACGATTTGAGTCTGTGTTGCCTATAAATAGACCCCCGAGGTCATTTGTAGAGGGGGGTCCACTCAGAGCGGCGAAGCCCTGCCGGATTCCCGCCTCGACTTCTGGCCCAAGGAAAAGCTCCTACTGTTCCACGCCGATCCACGCTTTCCTCCTTGGAGTTCGGAGCCGGCGTCGTCGTCCACACACTTCGGAGCGAAGCGGGAGCGTCTTCCTCCTCTCCTTCCTCCTTCCATTCTGGCAGCGCCGTCGCACCATCCACCATTCTGGGAAGCACCCCCTCCCCTTTCTCTTTCTCTTTGTTTTTCCACCTCCTCCGGGCCCCACATGGCTCCTTTGTACCCTTTTCACACACACACACACACACACACACATGCATGCATATACTCACACACCTACATTTTAGGGTTTAAAAGCCACCACACGGTAAGTCGTTCCCCATGTTCTTTATTAATTCTATTTCATTTATTTAGGATTGTATAGTACACACGTGGCTAATCCCCTTCTTTATTTGTATTCTTTTTTAGAATAATCAACACAGAAAGCGCCCTCTACCACGGCCGGCTGTGCTCGTAGAGGAAGAGGAACCCACACCCCTGCACAGCCTCCCACGCTCCAACAGGTATTCCACGATCACCCATTCCACCCGCACCCCTTGCGCGTGCATCTTCCATTCGGTACCCTTGCGTACCTGGCGATCACGTTCTTTTTCTTTGTTTTGCTTCTTTCCACTCCATGTCCACACACTAGTTTCTCTTTTTATTCCCCCTCTTTGTGGACCATTCTTCATCATCTCCCCTAAAAAAGGAGAAGCGAAAAACGACATCTACACCCTAACCATGAGCGCGCTACAAGCGACCGCACACCCACAAACACGTGTCACTGCCCCTTGTCATCTTTCCCTCAGCTAGACGTACAACTCAAACTCAGGAGTGAGGGTGTCCATGAAGACGACACAAACCTTGACGGTACTCACTATACCGGGACAAACCCAGAGCACCCGGTGCTGGGGACCCGACTAGAGAGGTAACCTCGGAAGGCATGAACACCCAACTCGCCGTGCACACATTACCAAGCCAAAACCATCGTTTCCAATCACGGTATAAGCAATTACACCTCATGCATCCTCTACATTGCATAACCACCATTGCCCAAGCAGTGCACAACACAGAACGAACAGACTGGCCACAAAGCCCCAGAGCTCGGGTGGCCACAATCTAAATCGCGTCCAACACAGTGGACATTTTTAGAGGCTTGAATCATGATGGTCCAACCAATTGCCTTTAGATATGAATCGCGACGTCTGGTTCTGTCGCCTTTTAGGTGACAGAACCAAGACCCAAACCCTATTCCGGAATTCACACCAACTAACCATACATGATGTTTAAGTAGGGAAATAAGCATATAAATAAAACCCTAGCAGCTCTCATGATTCTTGAGTCAAAACTTATAAACCCTAATCCACATGTCTCATACAAGCCGAAACAAGGAAAGTCCCCTTACCAACTAGTGAAACGCAAGATCAACGATATCCCGGTATTCCCCGCACTCCAAAGCACCTCCTCGCACCAGAACCACGCCGAACGGACGCCAAATAGCCAGAAATCGCCTCAAGAATCACAGTAAACCCTTCACAACATTCTCCCTCAGTTGAACAGTGCAACAACACTCTTCGGCTAGGGCAGAGGCCCAAAATACACTGAGCCTAAATTGCGATGTATTGGGCCATCACATT
The DNA here is from genome assembly GCA_014218235.1 of Colocasia esculenta. Classification (NCBI taxonomy): domain Eukaryota; kingdom Viridiplantae; phylum Streptophyta; class Magnoliopsida; order Alismatales; family Araceae; genus Colocasia; species Colocasia esculenta. The sequence continues at coordinate 140,684,832 of CM024762.1, read as the reverse complement.
TCAAAACGTGACGTAACCCGCCGACGCATTAAACCCCGATGTCCCTGCATGCGCCACGCGGCACGCATGCAGCAGCGCCCACGTAAAAGCGGTTCAAAAATGCGACGTACCAGGTGGTCGCGTTACACTCTGAAATGCGTCGTCTGTGTTGGTCGCGTTTCAAAATGATGTGCCAAAGGTCTGTTTGGGCTGGGATCTCCAACCCCCAGCCTCCCACCTGTTACATAACTTGTGTAAACACATGTAGACACACACATGGTCTACCATTGGGCCATACATTGGCCTCCAAATCCGATAAACTACGATCCGAACATACCAGATATTACATAGACTAATCTAAATAAACTTATTTCTAATTATTATAAATATGAAATAAATATTTAGTCATTAAACATAGCTCCACAACACAATTTTTAATCCAAAATTTAGAATATTAGAATTACTGTCGTGTCGTTTATTTATTTTTAAAAAAATTACCGAGCTACTGGGCCACTTGGGCTGGGCCAAGCCAAGTCCGAGCCCGGTTCAATCTTACTCCGGGCCGGACCGGGTCGGACTCAAAATTTAAAAGAGGTAAAAATATCTAGCCCAAGTTCGTATAAAACCGGGCCGGGCCACCAAATTTTTGGGCCAGCCCGGTACAATTGACACCCCTACCAAACGTGCTCCCTTCTCTATTTTTCTTGTCTTCCTTAATTTTCCTTTTATCAATGACCAACCTACCTTCCCCTTCTTGCAAACTCACTTTTCTCTCCCATATTTATGTCCGCACAAAATTGAGTTAATATCCTAGTAAGTGCCTAACACACAGTGAAACTTGAAGCTTTCTTGTTGCTTGTGGAGGAAGGTCTCAAACGATGCCCTTCAAAATTTTCTTGCAAACTCACTTTTCTCTCCCATATTTATGTCCGCACAAAATTGAGTTAATATCCTAGTAAGTTCCTAACACACAGTGAAACTTGAAGCTTTCTTGTTGCTTGTGGAGGAAGGTCTCAAACGATGCCCTTCAAAATCTTCTCTCTCTCTCTCTCTCTCTCTCTCTACTATGTGAAGGAAGGTAGGTTAAGCTTTTTTTGATAGGCAAGATAGGTTAAGCTTTGTAATGGGTTACTAATTAACTATTAATTAGTTGTTGAAAACTTGAGAGGGAGATTAAATTTCTAGAACATGAGTTGCCCAATAATCTCTATGTCAAAACATTATAAATTTATAGCGGAAGCATACCTAGATAGAAGTGATCTTCCAATCTAATTCGGTGTTCTCCAACAGCACTCCAAGATGATGAGATGTCCCGAAGAAGGAAAGGTCTCGTATGGATGGGGACTACGACCCCCTTTTCTTAATAAACAACCAAAGGATGATTGTTGTGCCTTTTGGTGTCTTTTTCTAGTTTAACCCATCATAAAAATAGAAACGACATCTTGTTCTCTACACATAATTAAATATGACCCATACTTTAAGATGTTTAAATCCCCAAATAATATAATCCTTAATTAATCACATTAATAGGGATAAACTTTATGATAGCTAATAATATACAATTATATATATGTATACCCATAATTAGATTAAATCTAACAATCTCTCACTTGGGCCACATATATATCACCTTATAATTGTATATCATAACATAACTTTATGAGCTCCAAACTTGCTATCATTACCAAAAGCATCTCTAATCAATCTGGTCCAACAGTCATATCAACATAGGACTAAAGAGGTCTTCATTACATGAACGTAAACGAAACTCAACCCATCAATAATCATACTTGTTAATATAACGAATGACATGGATCAAGCATGGATGTGTAGCATGGAAATTACATGGGATGTGATTTAATCATGTCTATTTGCAACTGGTTCAACTTTATTCTTTAATGAGATCAATTTTAAAATAAATAGAGTGCAAAATAAATTGAATTCTTTATTTCTGCACAAAGTATCATAAACAGCAAATATTTCCAAAATATAATTAACATATAAATACAAACTCCCATTAAACTAACATATCATCATATGATACAACACCCATATTAGCAACATGCTCATGAAAGACCTTGGGTGGAAGTCCCTTAGTAAGCAGACCCACAATTATGGAGTTTGTACCAATATGCTCTATAGATAATTGACCACTTTATACTCTTTCTTTGACAACTAGGAACTTGATGTCTATGTGCTTAGACTTTGTAGAGCTTCTGTTGTTGTTGGAATATAACACTGCTGACTTATTGTCTCAAAATATCTTAAGTGGTCTTTCAATTCCATCCACAATTCGCAACCCGATGACAAAATTGCAGAGCCATATCTCATGATTTGATGTCTCATAACATGCAATAAACTCCGCAGCCATGGTGGAAGAAGCTACAAGTGTATGCTTAACACTCTTCCATGAAATAGCTCCTCTAGCCAATAGGTAAATATAGCCTGATGGGATCTCCTACTATCTTGGCATCTAGCAAAGTCAGGATCAGAATATCCATTGATCTCCAGTTGATCTGATTTTCTATATGTGAGCATGTTGTTCTTTGTAAATACCTCATGACTCTTTTGGTTGCTTTCTAGTGATCCACTTCTGCATTACTTAAGTATTTACCCAACATTCCAACAATGTATGTAATATCTGGACGCATACAAACCTGAGCATACATAAGACTACCTATGGCTGATGCATAAGGAATCTTATGCATCTCTTTAACTTCAAAGTCATTTTTGGGGCATTGATTGAAGCTAAACTTGTCACCTTTAGCAATTGGGGTGTCAACTGGTTTACAGTTCTGCATGCCAAATCTTTTCGATATAGTAACCCAAGGATCTTTTGAGAGGAATCTCGGTATATCTTATGCCTAATACAAAAGACGCATCTCCAAGATCTTTCATCTCAAATTTTCTTGACAGAAACTTCTTAGTTTCACATAATAATCATATATCATTACTGGCAAGCAGTATGTGATCAACATATAAAACTAGAAAAATATGTTTACTCCCACTGAACTTATGGTATATACAATCATCCACTATATTCATCTCAAAACCAAATGGGATGATAACTTGATGAAATTTGTAATATCATTGACGAGAAGCTTATTTAAGTCTATAAATAGATTTCTTTAATTTGTAAACCATTTTCTTTGGGTCTCCCGACACAAAATTTTCTGGTTGGACTATATATATTGTCTCATCAATGTATCCATTGAGAAATACAGTCTTCACATCCATCTGATGTAACTCAAAGTCAAAATGTGCCACTAATGCCATTATTACTCTAAAAGAGTCTTTAGATGAAACCGGCGAGAAAGTCTCTTTATAATTGATGCCTTCCTTCTAAGTAAAGCCCTTTGCAACAAGACGAGCCTTATATCTCTCCACATTACCCTTTGAATCCCTTTTGGTTTTAAATATCTATTTACAACCAATAGGCTTCACCCCTTCAAGTAATGGGACAAAGATCTCAAACATTGTTGTCTTTCATGGACTTTATTTCCTCATTCATAGCATCAATCCACTTTTGAGAATTAGAACTTTGCATGGCTTGATGGAAGTTGATTGGATAATCTACCACCACCCCAATGTCAACCTCATGTTCTTGGAGAAATATGATATAATCATCCGGAATTGCATTTCTCCTTTCTCTAGTGGATCCTCTTAACGACATTGGTTCTTGAGAGTGTTGAGTTTGTTCTTCTAAATCAACCTCGTTATTTTGAATAGGAGATACTTGAATATTGTCTTGATCTGGACTTGCTTCTTGAACAATGTTAGGCAAAGAAACCTGATCCTGGTCATTGTCAATAGCAATTGGAGGAATAGTGACATACTCCTCCTCAAAGACAAAATCTCTAATTTTATTCCCCTTGGCAAACTCAACATCCTCAAAGAACTAGACATTTCCCATCTCAAAAATGGACTTAGTTGTGAGATCACAAAACTTATAGCCCCATTGACCTTTCAGGATATCCAACAAAATAACTGCTAACTGTTTTGGAGTCTAGTTTCCTTTCATTAGGATTGTAAGGCCTTGCCTTAGTTGGACAACCCCAAATGTGCAAATGCTTCAAATTAGGCTTCTTACCTATCCAAAGCTCATAAGGGTTCTTCACAGTTGCTTTTATTGGAACCCTGTTTAGCAAATAAGTTGCAGTATTTAATGCTTCTCCCCAGAGAGATTCTGGTAAGGTAGATTGACTAATCATACTCCTTACCATATCCTTAAGCATCCTATTTTGTCTTTCAGCAACACCATTCATGCTAGGGGATCCCGACATGGTGTATTGTGGGACGATACTGTTGAGCAACTACCCTTAAGAATATAATTTAATATTATTATAACTTTGTGTTTTTGCTATGACAAAATCTTTAAAAGACTTTCTACAAATTAAATATATATATCATAGAAAAATAGTTTGGACAAACTCTATCTCGAAAAATTTTCTAAGTATACAAACATCACAATCCGACTGTGGACTCCGACTCCTTTAGAATCGAAAAGTTCTACACTAAATCATCTCTAAAATTTTCTAAGTCCAGTCTATCCGACTGTCAACTCCGACTTCATGCAGTCAAATACTTCAGAATCTAACTCCTCTGAATCTAACTTCTTACAATCAGATACTTCATTTCGGACTTCAACTCTCAGAAGTCGAATTCTTCTATATCCGACTTCTAAAGTCGAATTCTCTATCTTGTTCCTGTCAATCTCCATACAAGTCGAAATCATTCTATCCGACTCCTAAAGTCAAATTATATCTTTCTAATGCATTTCTATTCGACTTTCAAAGTCGAATGATGTAATCTTTGATGAAGTCAAATCAGTCTATTCTCATTTCTGTCTCCGACTCCTAGAGTGGAATGACACTCTTCTGCATCCGACTTCACTAACAAGTCATGTACTTGTACTTTTTTTGTGCAATACTATCTTATCATCTCATGAAATTTTGATTGCATATCATTTTATCTTCCTTGATATGATTTCTATTAAAACCTACTGAATATTTTCTCTGTCTATCAAATTATCATTATTTAATATATTCTGACATGATAAGACATATTATACTTAAAATATTCTTCTAAAATTGTCAAATGAATATATTTAAATACATATGTTCAAATTGATCTCTTGCTTCATGATAGTAGTCCAGATTTTCTTCATTTTAGAAGACATGTTGCATTTATCATTTCCAGACGCATGACATCTGACAGAGGCTCACCTACCACTGTCAGAACTGGTCCATACCTTCTATTGCAAATTGTCTGTCCATTCTTTATTGGTCTGAAAAGCTATCTGTATGAGGTTTCCATATTTTTTATTTGTCTATGACTTACCTACCTCAGAAAGTATGGAGGTACCCTGTCCTTTTTATCATGTCTTCGCTACATGATATTTAATGAAGCACGTTTTCAGCATGGAGCTTTCACAATCCATTTAATTGGAAGTTGACTCTTTAGCTGTGAAGCTACAAGCATCGTCCAAGAAACGTTGGAAAGAAGCAAAGACAGAAGGACCTATGGATAACAAACTCAGCAAGCATCCAAAGGATCAGAGGTCTCTCCTCAAACGGCCAAATCCCCAACGACCATTTTCAAACGGCTACATTCTTCTGAGGATTATAAAAGAAGCCGAAGTTTGAAAGGAGCCAGACAAAAACCAACACAGTGAAGTGAACATACACTTAGAATTTTCAGAAGCCAGCTAGTGAGCAAGAGATCTCCACAAGCCTTCTTGCAAGCTACAAGATTGAGAGCTCCATACTCCGAAAATTCTAAAAAGCTCTCTCATTCTCACAGAAGTCTTGTTTTGGGTGACAATTGTAATAAGATATTTTTTCAGTCCACCCTCCTTATTCAAAAAGGATTGTAGTTGCAAATCCTATCTTTTTATCCTTTCTGAATTGGGTGTGTTTGCTCATTCTTGAGACAAACACACAAGTGTTTTTACATCTTCTTCTATGTAATTCCTGTAGGAGGATTGTTCCTGCATTTCCCCTCCTGTGTAGGGAAGACCTTGTTGAAGGTAGTGTTTGTACCCCTGGTAAGGGAAGACTTGCTTGGGAGCAAGTGGGCTTGTAATTCCTCTCAAGGGTGAGAGAAGGCCAAATTTATTGACAGTTAGTAAAATCTCAAGTGGTTGGCTTGAGGACTGGATGTAAGACTTCCATGTGGGAAGGGCCGAACTGGGATAAATCTCTTTGTGCATTTGTGTGATTGTTTCCGTCAATTTACACTTGAATCACACACTACACTAAATACTAACAGATTTATTTAGTACTGTTTAATTTCACATAAAATTTTAAAAGCACAAGAAGTCCTATTCACTTCCCTCTGGGACATCATTAGTGCCATTTTCGATCCAACAAGTGGTATCAGAGCGAGGTCTTCTCAGAAGAATCTAAAGATTTGAGAAGAAATGGCAGTTGAAGCTCACAACTATGAAGGCAAGTCTATTACAAGGCCACCATTCTTTGATGGTGAAGATTATCAATATTGAAAGATACGAATGGAGTGCTTCATCAGAGGTACAAATTTTGATCTATGGCAAGTAATAAAACAAGGTGATTTCCAAATACTTGGTGAGTCCTCTTCTGGTCTTTCAATAACTGATAAGAGAAACATGTCATTAAACTATAAGGCCAAAAATTATCTTTGTTGTGCCCTTTCTAAAAGAGAATTTAATAGATTATCGGCTTGTAGAACTACAAAAAAAATGTGGGACAAACTGCAAGTCACATATGAAGGTACTGATGGGGTTAAACAAACTAGAATATACATTCTTGTATCCCAATATGAACAATTCAAAATGCTCCCAAATGAAACATAACTCAGATGTATAACAGGTTTTCCAACATAATAGTAGGATTAAGCTCTCTAGGAAAAGTTCTTACTAATGAAGAAACAGTTAGAAAAATCCTAAGATCTTTAACTAATGTTTGGACTCCTAAAGTTACTACCATTGAGGAAGCACATGATTTAACTCAACTTTCTATTGATAAACTAATTGGATCCCTCATGGCGCATGAAATTAACATGGAGAGGTTTTCTAAAAATTCTTCGAAAAAGAAAATGCCAAATGCTTTGAAGGTTGCAAATTCTATTTCATTTGAAGATTCCAAGGAGAAATTAGATGACAATGATGATGAGGCAATGCTATCAAGAAAATTGCAAAGAATCCTTGCAAAGAGAAGAAGTTCGGCTCCAAAAGATTTTTCAAGAAAGATAAGAAGAAGGAACCAACCTGCTACGAATGCAACCAACCTGGACATTACAAATCTGAATGTCCAAAGCTGAAGAGAAGAATCAAGCAGAAAGATCCGACAAGAAGAAAGGCAAAGAAAGGAAGTTCAGAAAATACAAGAAAAAGGCAATGGCAGCAACATGGGATAATGAAGAGGCCACCAGTTCAGACTCCTCAAGCTCAGAATCTGAAGAAGAAGAAAATGTAAATCTAACCCTCATGGCAGGACTAGATCAGATAAATTCAGAAACTTCTTTTACTTCTTGTTCTAAATCCGATTCTGATAGTCTTGAAGATGCCTTCAATGAGCTATATGAAAAATATATAATAGTAGTTAAGCAAATAAAAATAGTTAAATTAAATTTGCTAAACCAAGAAAATGCTAACACATTTCTGAAAAATGAAGCAAAAAGGTTAGGTCAAAGTTTAAGTGAAACCAAAAGAGCAAATGAATTATTATGTGAAGACGTAAAAAATAAAAATAATAAGATCATGGAAATAGAGTCAAACTTAAAAGAACTTAAAGATGAAGAAAAATTAAAAGAAGAAAATAACTACTTAAAAGCTACTATAGATAAAATATCTAACTGTAAGACATCCTTGTTTATTAGATTAAAAGGCTCTAGGACAGGTAAGAAAAAGTATGGAGTAGGGTACACACCTCCAATTAATGAAGAAGACATTGTTCATCCTAAAGTTTATCCAACTCCTAAATTTGTATCAGAAAAAAAAATTAAAAATCCTAAAAAGCTTAATCAGTATTTATAAATAAAAATAGAAGTTTAACAACACTACACACATTAAGAATGCTTTTGATTTATGCTGTAGTCGCTGCAATCAATTAGGACACACTGTCAGCACATGCACTACTAGACATTTGCACTAGATTTCTAAGACTAACCATCAAGGACCCAAGAAAATTTAGGTACCAAAAGTTACAACTTAACTTTATTTACAGGGTCGGCTAAGAGCATCCAAATGGTATTTGGACAGTGGGTGCTCAAGGCATATGACAGGTGATAGGAAATTGTTTACAAGCTTTAGAGATGAAAGTGGACAAGTCACTTATGGAGATAATGGTAAAGGAAAAGTCTTAGGATGTGGGGCAGTTGGAACTAAAGAAAAGGATTTGATAGAAGATGTCATGTATTTAGAAAGATTGAAGCACAACCTCATAAGCACTAGTCAATTATGTGATAAGGGTCATTTAGTGAGATTTCATAATGACAAGTGCATTATTCAAAAAGATGAAAAAACTATGTTCGAAGCTCAAAGAGTGAAGAATCTGTACACATTAAAGTTAGCAGAATTAAAAGAAGTGAATCTATGTCTTGCAACAACTACGAGTGAAGAACCTGATTTATGGCATAGAAGATTGGGCATGCAAGCACTTCAGTGCTCAAGAAATTGATTAAGCATGACCTAGTTGAAGGTCTTCCAAAGATGAAGATGAAGAAATCTGGAATATGTTCAGCTTGTGTAAAAGGGAAGCAGACCAAGACTTCATTTAGTCCAAAACAATTGTCACAACTTCCAAGCCTTTGGAGCTAATTCATATGGATTTGTTTGGACCTATAAGAACAGTCAGTCTTGGAGGAAAGGTGTATGTCTATGTAATAGTAGATGACTACTCAAGATATACTTGGTATCATTTTTGGAAGCCAAATCAAAAACCTTTTCAGCTTTCCTGAAGTTCAGCAAAGTAGTACAAAATAATAAGAAATTTCAGATTATCAGCATCAGATCTGATCATGGTGGAGAATTCAAGAATGAAGAGTTCATAAAGTTCTGTGAAGAGAATGGAATTGAACATAACTTTTCAGCACCAAGAACACCCTAACAGAATGGAGTAGCAGAAAGAAAGAATAGATCACTGCTAGACATGGCCAGAATAATGCTCACTGAGTATAATTTACCAAGATACTTCTGGGCAGAAGCAGCCAATACAGCTTGCTACATCATCAACAGGTGCATGATCAGACCAATTTTAAAGAAGACCCATATGAGCCTTACAATGAAAAGAAGCCCAACATCAGTCATCTTCGACCTTTTGGTTGTAAGTGTTTCATTTTGAATAATGGTAAAGATAACTTAGGAAAGTTAGATGCTAAAAGTGATGAAGGATTTTTGTTAGGATATATTTCAAAATCTAGGGGATATAAAGTTTTAATAGAAGAACTTTAACCATAGAACAAACTGTACATATATTATTTGATGAAACTAACCCTTCTATTAAAAGAATAGAAGAAGAAGAAGATTGTGTTGAAGATTTGTGCAGGGATCTAGAGAAAACATCTCTTGAAGATGAAGAAAAAGAAGAAGAAAAGTAAGATCCTCCACTAGAAGAACTTCAACAGCAAGAAGAACAACAAGAAGGACTTCCTAGAGAATTGAGGTATCACATAGATCATCCAAGAGAAAACATAATAGGTGATCCTCAAGATAGGGTAAGAACAAGAGGTATGCATACTTCTTGTGATCTTTCTGCTTTAGTTTCTCAAATTGAGCCTAGGACAATCGATGATGCACTAGCTGATGAATCTTGGATCCTTGCTATGCAGGAACTTAATTAGTTCCAACGCAGCCAGGTTTGGACTCTTGTCCCTAGACCTTCTGACCATCTAGTTATTGGGACCAGATGGGTCTTCAGAAACAAAATGGATGAATCAGGAGTAATCACCAGGAACAAAGTCAGACTTGTAGCACAAGGGTATTTCCAAGAGGAAGGCATTGATTTTGATGAAACTTATACCCCAGTAGCTAGATTAGAGGCAATCAGAATTTTGTTAGCATATGCATGCTCTCTAAACATCAATTTATTTCAAATGGATGTTAAAAGTACTTTTCTGAATGGTTTCATAAAAAAGAAGTTTATGTTGAGCAACTACCTGGTTTTGAAGATACTAAATATCTAAATCATGTTTTCCGTTTAAAGAAGGCACTATATGGTCTAAAACAAGCTCCAAGAGCTTGGTTTGAAAGATTAAGTGTTTATCTTATATCACATGATTTTATAAGACGTAAAGTTGATAGCACACTATTTATCAAGAAATTTTCAGATGAAATCTTAATAATGCAAATATATGTTGATGATATCATATTTGGTTCTACTAATGAATCACTTTGTAAATTCTTTAAAAATCTTATGCAAAGTGAGTTTGAAATGAGCATGATGGGTGAACTTAATTATTTTCTTGGATTGCAAATTAAGCAGACCAAGGAAGGTACTCACATTTGTCAAACCAAATATATTTCAGATTTACTTTCTAAATATGGTTTTGACAAGTGTAAGCCCTTAGGAACACCCATGAGCTCAGGAATTAAGTTAGATAATGATCCACTTGGTAAGAAAGTAGATCAAAAGGTCTATATAGGCATGATAGGATCACTACTCTATCTTACTGCTAGTAGACCAGATATAATGTTCAGTGTATGTTTGTGCGCAAGATTTCAAGTTGATCTTAAAGAATCTCATGTTCATGATGTTAAAAGAATTTTTAGATATCTTATAAATACAAGTAAATTAGGATTATGGTATCTCAGATGTTCAGATTTCAAATTAATTGGATATAGTGATCCTGACTATGCTGGATGCAAAATAGATAGAAAAAGCACTAGTGGTACTTGTCAATTACTTGCAGGTTGCTTGATCTCTTGGTCTTCCAGAAAGCAGAATTCAGTGGCATTGTCCACAACAGAAGCTGAATACATTGCAGCTGGAAGTTGCTGTACTCAACTGCTGTGGATTAAGCACCAATTGGAAGACTATGGTCACATACTTCAAGAAATTCCAATGCTGTGTGACAATACAAGCACAATCAATTTGACCAAAAATCCTATCCAGCACTCAAGAACAAAACATATTGAGGTTAGACATCACTTCATCAGGGACCATGTAAGTAATGGTGACATTTTGCTTGATTTTGTCTCTACAGAAAATCAACTTGCTGATATTTTTACTAAACCTCTTCCTGAAGATAGATTTACATCTATTAGAAGAGAAATAGGCATGTGTAACCCTGATTAAAATACTGTGACAAATTCATGCTTGAATTGTATGTTATGAATTTTTGCGGAATTTTCTAAGTCCTTATACTGCGACTCATAAAGTCGGAGTCTATCAGACTCATGTTAAAATTAATGCATTCGACTCTTGCAGTCGGAGAGACAATCCGACTTCCTAGAGTCAAAGTCTAAAAGGTGCTTATTAATTTAAAATAATAAATGAAATTAAGACACATTTGTTACGCAACGGTACTTCTCTTTAATCCCCACCGTTCATCTCCTCATCCTTGGACAGTTACGACGCTATCTTCTATATTAAGACATCCGTTCCCTTTTCCAAAGCACCCTTTCAAACTCTCTCTCCGACTCTCCAGTCGTCTTCCTCCTCTTCCCGCGCACACTGTTCATCTCCGGAACCCTCTTCAGAGCTTCTACGAATTTCTCATTTCCTCTGAAGAAAGGTAGGATCTTTGAACTCTAAACTACATTCCTTTCACTCCTTTGACAGTTTCCTGAATCTTCTCTATCTCTTTTCTATCTAGATGGCATCTTCCAAGTCTTCTGAGAGAACCATGCTCACCCCTGAGCAGTTCTAGCGCCTTTCCCTTGCAAAATTTTCCATCTGTCCAGGGAAGGTCGTAGACTTTTCTCAGTTACATGGTAGCTTAGGGTGGGTGGCAGAAACCCTAGAAGAGATGGGTTGGGCTAGTCTGTGTAGAATTTTTAACCCTCTTTCGAAGGTGCCCTTAAGGCATTCTTTGTCACCCTCCAGGTCTCCTCAGAGAGTTTAGTCTCAGGATATGTGAAGGGAACCAAGGTTACTATTTCTAAAGAGCTTTTGGTGGATCTTTTGGGCTGTCCTAACTCCAGGCACAAGCTCAGTGAGATTGTCCCCTTGGATAAGCAAAAAATGGGAATTATTGGAAATTTAGGGAATATTAGCAAGAAAGGACTCTTAGTCAATGAGTTGTCTGCAGAGAAGAGACTCATCCATTCAGTGATCACCAACATTGTCACACTAAGAGCTGACACCCATTCCTCCATTACTTCCAGGGATGGTAGTTTATTGTTTTGGGCTATTCAAAGGCATAAGGTCAACCTACCAGCAGTTATCTTGGAGAAAATGATATCATCAAAGAATTTGTAGGAGTCCCTCCCATATGAACCACTGCTATCTTTGATTTTTAAAAGATTTTTAGTGGACTTGAGTGTGGATATTCCAACAGGCATAAAAGAGAAGATTAGCTTATCTACATTAAGGAGAGGTCATTACATCTTAGAAAATAAGGCCCAGAATTATGGTTAAGGAATCTGTACCTCAGTGCACCCATGCAGTATTTTCTAATGAAGCATTGGGTCTATCATCTGTTCCAGCAAGACAACAAGAAGAAGAAGCCAGAGAAGAAGAAGAGATAATAGAAGTCAATGTTCAAGAAGAAGTGCCATTTCAGCAAAGTCAAGTTCCTATCTCTCCTCCAGAACAAGATGCACTAGAAGAAACAATAAGTCAAGTACTAAGAGATCTAAGAGGGAAGGGAGTAGCACAAGATCAAGATGACATTCCCAGTTCTACTCCTATAGAGAAAGATTTTGAAGAAAGGCAGCATCATTTCTTCCCTCCTCAGTTTGAGACCCGGCCAAGGTCTCAGGGGGAGAGTAGCAATAATATGAATGCTATACTGGATTTATTGACCAAGCAACAAGAGAGCTTTTCAGTTCTTCAGTTGCAAGTTGAATTTGTAGATGCTAAGTTTGATGGTTTGGCGGATGAGGTCAAACAAATGAAGGACCTCCTACTTCAGTTAGTGTGCCAACATGGCACTTATCAGCCACCTGCTCCTTCATCCTCCTATCATAAAGAGCAGCAAGAGCCAAAGCAGCAGTATAAGGAACAACAAGAGGATGTGCAACAGCATAAAGAGCAGCCTGTCCAGTAGCAAGAGCAGCAGCAAGAGAAGGAGCAATCAGTGCCAGAGCAGTCCCTAGCAGTAGAAGAAGAAATTCAGCAGCAGCAGATTTCAGTTATGGTTGAGCCTGATACTCAGCAGCAGAAGTCTAGGCTTAAGAGGCCCCTAGAGTCTCTAGGATCAGAAATCTCCAGGTCCAAGTTCAAGACCTTCTAGAGGAAGGTGAAGAGAAGACTTCATAAAAATGGTAAACCTGTGTCCTCTTCTCCTCCTCCCCCTCCTCCTGAACCAACTCCTTCTGCTCATATCTCTACCATTGATCCCGCTCCTCCTAAACCAGAACAACCCCCTACTTCCTCATCTCTTCCTACTGCACCCACTGCTCCCACTCCTTCCATTATTGAACAACCTCCACCTCCTACATCATCTGATCCTCCTCCCTCTACATTTATTCTCGAGGATCAACCAATTGCCTCTTACAATATAAATTTCAAAATTTATCATTTGAAATATCAATTCAAGCAATCCAAGGCAACCATTCCTCCTCTCTACACACAACCTCCAAATTTCTTTTCCTCTCTTCCTATTGCCTCCTCATCTTTAGCAGGTAGATCCACCCTTTCCCTTTCAGAAATACTTCTTAGTATTCAACTTTCATCAAAAGGCGGGCACATGCTAAAAGACAAACCTGTCAAACTTCTTCCTCCATTTTGGTATGCCTTCATATACCACTTAGAACACCATATGAACCTGTTCAGAGAATTTTTGTCCATTAGGGCATTCTTTGAAGTTCATGAAATGTCAGGTCTCATGTTTGAAGACTGGCTTCCTACTCTTATTCATTCTACCCAAATTGTGTTATCTGATCTCCAGCTTATTTCTCAGAAATGTCATACTCTTAAATCCAAAGAGTTTCTTGAACTCTATCCCGGTGAAGCCACTAGGTATCAGCAAACCTTGTCCAGGAACCAATTTATGGATGTTAGTCTCCACCTAAATCTTAGGTTCTATGACATGTTTGGAACCTTCATTAGAGACTCTCAGGCTAAATACTCAAGGATGAAAGAATTCAATTTTGCCAGATTTAAATTGGGGTTGTCTCATGTCACTAAAGGCCAATGGGAACATCTTATCAGAGGTCAGAGAGAAATCACCCCCTCCATGATAGTTGGATTACCATCTAGTTTGTATCCATCCTTGGTTGGTGCCATTTCATTAAGAAAGGACTTTGTTCAGTTAATCTTTAATAGGCACATTCAGATAGCCTTCAGATTCAGAATCAAGTACAAATTAAAACAGTCTTTCCATAGGTTTGTGCTTATGCAAGCTCCGAAGAATTCCCAGCATATGATGGATTTCCAGCTTTGTTTTGCTGAGTCTGAGCGGTTCACAGAAGATCAATGGGTTGCAGCCTATCCTGAGGATCATGCCGATTGTGAGAAGCTAAAGATTTCTGTCAATGAGTATCTCTGCAAAGCATATAATGACCTTGGAAGTCTCTTGCTCATAGGTGGGAGCAGAGGTATTTTGTGTACTATCAGGCTAAGGAAGCAGCTATCTCCCAAGGCTAGCACTGGAATATTACAGTGCATGACTTTCTCCATCTAGCAGCCTCTAGGAAATTTGTTCCTCTCAAGAATCTTCTGCGTCGAAGTCACTATTATACCAAGCTTGATTGGTACCACAAATCATATCAAATCTCATAGGAAACTTCCGTTTATAGGTCCCACCTATAAAATTGATGCTAGTCTGTTTGAGAACTTCTTCCCTGACAATGAGAAGAAGTTCTGGGACCTTCTCCAGCCTTATCTAGATCAGATCCCCCGTTCCTTGTATTTACCAAGCTCTTTATCCAGGTCTTAGATAGTACCTGCATCTTTAAGTTTCTGAATACAATCTATGTTGGTTTCTCTCTTTCTGAACGCAATCTATTTTTCTTTCTTTCGCTATCTTACCTTTTATGTTAATGCCACAAAGGGGGAGAAAGCACTAAGAAAATAGAAAACAAATCACTTTTTTTTTTCAAGAGATTATGTGATAATTTATTTTCACTGTCTATTTAAAGATTTTTTGTCATTAACAAAAGGGGGATAATTATTAAGCAACTACCCCTAAGAATATAATTTAAGATTACTATAACTTTGTGTTTTTACTATGACAAAACCTTTAAAAGACTTTCTACAAATTAAATATACATATCATAGAAAAATAGTTTGGACAAACTCTATCTCGAAATTTTTTCTAAATCCACAGACATCACAATCCGATTGTGGACTCCGACTCCTTTAGAATCGAAAAGTTCTGCACTAAATCATCTCTAAAATTTTCTAAGTTCAGTCTATCTGACTGCCAACTCTGACTTCATGCAGTCGAATACTTCAAAATCTAACTCCTCTGAATCCGACTTCCTACAGTCGGATACTTCATTTTGGACTTCAACTCTCAGAAGTTAAATTCTTCTATATCCGACTTCTAAAGTCGAATTCTCTGTCTTATTTCTGTCAATCTCCATACAAGTCGAAATCATTCTATCCGACTCCTAAAGTCGAATTATATCTTTCTAATGCATTTCTATCCGACTTTCAAAGTTGAATGATGTAATTTCTGATGAAGTCGAATCAGTCTATTCTCGTTTCTGTCTCCGACTCCTAGAGTCGAATTACACTCTTCTACATCCGACTTCACTAACAAGTTTTGTACTTGTACTTTTTCCGTGCAAATATTATCTTATCATCTTATGAAATTTTGATTGCATATCATTTTATCTCCCTTGATATGATTTCTATTAAAACCTACTGAATATTTTCTCTGTCTATCAAATTATCATTATTTAATATATTCTGACATGATAAGACATATTATACTTAAAATATTCTTCTAAAATTGTCAAATGAATATATTTAAATACATATGTTCAAATTGATCTCTTGCTTCATGACAATAGTCCGGATTTTCTTCATTTCAGAAGACATGTTGCATTTATCATTTCCAAACGCATGGCATCTGACAGAAGCTCACCTACCTCTGTTAGAACTGGTCCATACCTTCTGTTGCAAACTGTCTGTCCATTCTTTATTGGTCTGAAAAGCTATCTGTCCGAGGTTTCCATATTTTTTATTCTATGACTTACCTACCTCAAAAAGTATGGAGGTACCCTATCCTTTTTGTCATATCTTTGCTGCAGGATATTTAATGAAGCATGTTTTTAGCATGGAGCTTTCACAATCCATTTAATTGGAAGTTGACTCTTTAGCTGTGAAGCTGTAAGCCTCGTCCAAGAAACATTGGAAAGAAGCAAAGATAGAAGGACCTATGGATAACAAACTCAGCAAGCATCCAAAGGATCAGAGGTCTCTCCTCAAACGGCCAGATCCCCAACGACCATTTTCAAACGGCTACATTCTTCTGAGGATTATAAAAGAAGCCGAAGTTTGAAAGGAGCCAAACAAAAACCAACACACTGAAGTGAACATACACTTAGAATTTTTCAGAAGCCAGCTAGTGAGCAAGAGATCTCCACAAGCCTTCTTGCAAGCTACAAGATTGAGTGCTCCATACTACGAAAATTCTAAAAATCTCTCTCATTCTCACAGAAGTCCTGTTCTGGGTGGCAATTGTAATAGGATATTTTTTCAGTCCACCCTCCTTGTTTAGAAAGGATTGTAGTTGTAAATCCTATCTTTTTATCCTTTCTGAATTGGGTGTTGTAATCACGGGGATTGTGTGCCCCCCAAAACACGCAAACATGTATTCAATATAAGGGCATGGAAAAGAGGATGTGATTGCCACCTAGATAGTTGCCTAATGATGAAAATAGTATGGGCTAACTACACTAGGAAAGGGAAAGAGAACTGTGGACTTACTAAGATCGCGACGGTCAAGTCCATCGCGACGGGGCTGTAGTCGTGTCGCCCATATAGGGCGCGTCTATTCTGTCGCGTCGCCCTTCCCAGTTGCATTTTCTGCAGTGTGGGAGAAGTGTGGAAGGACCTTCTTCCTGCCCTCTAGCCAGCTTGTCTCCTCGTGAGAACTCGCTTGAATGCCTGCCAAACAACAAAAAAACACAAGAAAGAACCCTATTAGAACAAATTAAGTGTGGTATCAATTCAACAATAAAAGAGAAAGAAGGAACATGGTGGGAACGAACCTGGGGGGTTTTTTAAACCCCTAAGGTGATGGAAAATGTAGAAAAGGACGGAAATGCAACCTATCTAATGAAATGATATAAAATGCATGAAAGAGAAAGGAGGGGGAGAGAGGAAGAAAGAGCCCCAATGGGGCGACTCCCTGGCGTGTAATGGCGTGCTTAGGTGCTTCAAATGCTCCAAAATGAAGTGGGAATCACCCTCCTCACGTTCCACACTCAGTAAATGAAGAAATGAACAAGCTTTTAGGTGGAAAATGTGAGGAAAAGAGAGGGAATGGGAGGGCTGCGAGGCTAAGTCCAGCTCAAGGGAAAGTTCGGCAGCCCTTTGGGGTAAAAATGGGGCTCCCCCCTTCTCTGAAGGAGAGGGCCTTGCTTGCTTATATAGACTTAGAGAGAGAATATCCTATTTTTCAAGGATAATTATCCCAAATAAAGGATAAATGTCATTAAATCCAGATTGGGAGAGTCCAAAGGGGTTCCTAGAGTCTCTCACAACCCCAAACCGCGGCCATGGGAGTTGGGAGGCTGCATGGGATAGAAATAAGGCCATGGGAGGATAAAGTGGAGGTGGTTGCGGAGGCTGTTGCTGCGGCTGCAGTCGCGACATATCGCAGGGGTGTGACCTGGAGGAATGCGACGGCCGAAGGCGTCGCGACTGGGAAGCCATGTGCATGGGTATGCATGGGCTATCGCGACGGCCAAAGGGGGCACGACCAGATGAACGCGTCGCCACGATATGTCGCGTTAATGAAAAATCGATTATTCTCAATAAATGGTCAATCAAATGGGAGAATGATAGGCAATTAAGGCACAAGGACTCTTTTAAAAGGATAATGGACATGATTAAATGAAATTGGGCTTCTTAATGGGCTCAAAGCTAGTGGGCTCAAGGTGAGTAACCAACTAGGGGCTTACTAAGATGACAAAAAATGTGGTTCAACTCATAGGTCAAAACGGGTGTCTACAGGTGTGTTTGCTCATTCTTAAGACAAACACACAAGTGTTTTTACATCTTCTTCTGTGTAATTCTTGCAGGAGGATTGTTCCTGCATTTCCCCTCCTGTATAGGGAAGACCTTGTTGAAGGTAGTGTTTGTACCTCTGGTAAGGGAAGACTTGCTTGGGAGCAAGTGGGCTTGTAATTCCTCTCAAGGGTGAGAGAAGGCCAAATTTATTGGCAGTTAGTGAAATATCAAGTGGTTGGCTTGAGGACTGGATGTAGGACTTCTATGTGGAAAGGGCCGAACCAGGATAAATCTCCTTGTGCATTTGTGTGATTCTTTCCGCCAATTTACACTTGAATCACACACTACACTGAATACTAACAGATTTATTTAGTGTTGTTTAATTTTAGATAAAATTTTAAAAGCATAAGAAGTCCTATTCACCCCCCTCTAGGACATCATTAGTGCCATTTCGATCCAACAGATACCACATTTCTCTAGGAATTTAGAAAAAGGTCCTAGACGTTGTTCACCCGATCCATCATATCTACCATAGTATTCTCCACCACAGTCTGATCTAATGGCCTTTATTCTTTTGTTGAGTTGGTTCTCAACTTTAGCCTTATATTTTTTGAGCACATCCAATGACTGAGACTTCTCATGAATGAGATACAAGTAGCCATATCGAGAATAATCGTCAATGAATATAATAAAATATTGTTGACCATTCCAAGAAGCCATAGGAAAATGGTCCACAAATATCCGTATGTATTAATTCTAAGACGTCTAAAGCTCTATTGGCTCATGTTCTCCTTATGTTTGTTTGTTTACCCTTTATACAATTGACACACATGTCAAGGTCCGTAAAATCAAGGGAATCAAGAATACCATTAGACACAAGTCTCTCAATTCTCTGTTTATAGATACGACCTAATCTCTTGTGCCATAGTGAAGCGGAATTCTCATTGGTTAATTTTTGTTTTGTACCGCGTGAACTTATATGCAAGATTTCATTAAATGAGACTACAATATTAAGTAAATATAGGTTATCATTAAATGACAAAGAACCGGTACCAACAAGATTTGAACTTTGAAAAGACTAAACTTACTATTTCCAAATGAACAAGAATAACCAGATTTGTCCAACATAGAAATAGATATCAAATTTCATCTAAAAGATGGTACAATAAAAGTCTCATTCAAATCCAAATAATGACCCGTCTTTAACAATAACCTAAAAATCCCTATAGCCTCAACTTTCACACTTTTGCCATCGTCTTCGTAGATGTATCTTTCACCATCATTCGGCCTTCAACAGTGGAGGCAACATTGCATTGACATACTTATGTGAGTAGTAGAACCAGAATCTATCCACCAAGTGTATCTAGGTACAAAAGTTAAGTTAACCTCTAAACAAATCAAAGTGAAAAGTGTACCTTTCTTTGCACGCCAAGCATAATACTTGGTGCAATCCTTCTTCTTGTGTCCACCAAGCTTGCAAAAGAAACATGTACGATTCTTTATTTTGTTTCTTTTGTGGTGGTCCATCTGCAACTTCATTGTCCTTTTGTCTTTTCTTAAGTTTAGCCTTGTCTTTAGAGGTTATCGTCAAATGAGCACTTTCAGTCTTCTCTTGCCTTAGACTTTCCTCTTCTTGCACACAATGTGAGATGAGATCATTAAGGGACCATTTGTCCTTTTGACAATTATAGCTCACTTTAAATTGACTGAATTGTGTTGGAAGATAAATTAAAACTAAATGCACAAGTAGATCCTCTAATAATTCTAACTTAATTGCTTTCAATTTTGAAGCAAGATGAGACATCTCTATGATGTACTCCCTTATGTTTCCTTTTCCCTTATACCTCATGGAAATCATATTTGCCAAGAGTGTACTAGTTTCAGCCTTATCATTCTTGGAAAACCTTTTCTCAATTTCCTCAAGGAAACCCTTAGATGTAGTTACCTCTTCAGGCATAGTCCCCCTGAATGCTTCTGGAATGACACGCTTCATGATCATGAGACTCATGCGGTTTGAACGATCCCACTTTTCCATGTCGCTCTTTTCCTCAGTAGAGCTGGATTCTGTAACCTCATTTGGCCGTTCAAGTCTTAATGCGAGGTCTAAATCCATAATACTGAGAACAATCATCACGTTCTCCTTCCATGTCTTGAAGTTAGCACCATTAAGCATATGAATTGAATTATTACTGGTAGAAATATTATTAGTAGAACTTGTAACTATAAGAAAATAAAACAATAGCTCACGTAAGTTTCACATTATGCTGAAAATAATTTTTAATTAATGGTACAACCCATCACAAGATATCTAACAAAACATTAATATTTTGTCTTTAGACAAAAACATTAACTTGCAGGTGATACTCTTGGTGTAACAGTCAAATATTGACAATAAATTCTATCAAACAATAAGTCTTTCTTTGGATTGATTTATTGTCCACATAAAATATCAAATAATTGTCACATATTTACTGTTACAAATATACATATATGTAATTCGAACAAATATTAACTTTCCTTTGGGCTAGTAAATATTTATATGAATTACACAAATACAACCATCTTGATATCCCAAAATAAGTTAATTTACACAAGAGAGGCTACTTTGATAACATATTGCTTCAATTAATTTATTTCAAAATATTAGACATCCAAAATATACCAAAATTTGATGCCAAAAGATTATCTAGATTTATCTTGAAATAAATCAAATGCACTCAAAGTATATAACCATTGGGGATTTAAATATGATCAAAAATTGTTTGCATTGAGTGCCTTCCTTATCATTCATTATAACATGAACATTAAAAAAAAAATAAAAGCGTTCCTTGATCCATGCGCATAAAGAAAGGTGGCAACGAGTGCATCACTTTTTTGTTTTTACTGTACGCGCATGTATATATAGATAAAAGAACGGGGGATTCTTTCTAGAGAACTGTTGGGCACTTGGACAAATGATTTGCCTGGGTGTCCGAGCTGGCGCTGCTACTTTAGGCAGCGCCGAGTTGCGGGGCATTGAGCATTTCTCTTCTATCTATTTTGCATATAACGAAAGCGGGTTTGTATATGTGTGATAAGAAAAGTTGAAGGTTAATAAAGAAAAAACAAGAAGTCCTTTAGGTCCCTAGGTAGCGATTGGGAAAAATATTTTCCTCCCCAAAAATGCCACATGAAAGCGTCCTTCTGGCGCTACACGAAGGCTCCCTTCCGGCGCCGATAACATCGCAGTGTTCGCGTGCAAGTGCATCATGCAGTGTTCGCACGCCGGCACCTTGTGGAGCGTCACGTCCTGCGAAGATTGCAGCACTAGAAAACCAGTACCACAACGCCCCCAACATTCGACCCAAATGCCGGGAAGAAACGAGAAAGAATACCATCATACTGTCCACTTTCCAGTAACGGAAAACTCGATTTTCATGATTTTAATATGGATTTAAGGCTCTGATACCGATTGTTGAAAACTTGAGAGGGAGATTAAAATTTTAGAACATGAGTTACCCAATAATCTTCATGTCGAAACACTATAAATCTACATCGGAAGTATATCTGGATCTATGGGAAGTGATCTTCTAATCTAGTACAGTGTTCTCCAACAACACTCCAAGATGATGAGATGTCCTGGAGAATGAGAGGTCTTGTATAGATGGGGACCAACTAAGAGACATTGTTGTGTCTTTTGATGTCTTTTTCTATTCTAACTCATCATAAAAATAGAAATGACACCCTAGTTTCTACACATAATTAAATATGACTCATATTTTTAAGATATTTAAATCTCTAAATAATATAATTCTTAATTAATCACATTAGCAGAGATAAATTTTATGATAGCTAATAATATACAATTATATATATATGTATGCCCATAATTAGATTAAATCTAACATAAGTATGTCCACACCATATGAAAGTTGTCAAATAAATTTCATAAGACACATCGATATGGAGTTCCGTTCCTCTATCTAGATGTGAAGGTGGCTTCCTTTTCCAAAAAAAAATCGGTAACATGTCACATTTGGGTAGTAAATAGTCAAGTTTCATAACCCACATGAAGTTTTGATGATTCTCTCGAATCATGGGGCCCAAGAGATAGCTCATTGGTCGAAAATTCTTGCCTTGCTATATTGATTAGAACCAAAGTAAATTCCCCATTTGAAACATATAAATGTTCTTTATTTAGTTAATTCTGCAGTGCGTCAGTCTCTTTAAGTCCCGGACAATTATTCCAGTGGTGAAGTCGGTTAATAAAGAGGATTCCAACTTCCCTGCTTCCAACGGCTCATTTTCTAGACGTCGAAAATCTATTTTACGTCTCACTCGCAAATAAAGTGTTAGGATTTACTTACTGACCATTCGAGAGCGTTCTCCTAACTCGTTGTGACAGATTGATATTATACCTATGCTTAGGGGTGTTCACTTTTCGATTTAAACCGACAAATCAAATCGAATCGATCAATTCGATTTGGTTTGGTTCGGTTTGAACGTGAAAAAAAATTGGTTTGGTTCCAAACTAAATCGAGAAAGAAAATTCGGTTTGGTTCGATTTCTAAACTCTATAAATCAAATCAAATCGATTAAATCGAATTATAATAATAAATTTTAATTTGTATACATCTATCAAGTTTATTTAATATATTTACGTAAAAATATATATTATGGAGGGTAATATGGTCATCAACATTTAATACTTCATTTCAAATCTTATTTGATAGTGATTTATTAGAGAAACAAGTGATTAAAATTTTATTTAAGACTAAGAGAATCTAAAGGCCCATTTATTTTCAAGTTAAATTGAACCAAACCGAACCAAATTGAATTTATTTTGGTTTAGTTTCAAAGGACTTCTGATTAGTTTGGTTTGGGTTGGGTACGAATTTGATTTGATTTGATTTCTTAAAAATCTTCTATAAACCAAATCAAACCAAACTATGAACACCCCTATCTATGCCAGTTCCAGTTCTACTAGATAATATCATAGATTGGCAGACTAAGTATTCTTCTGTTGCTGAGCTTTCAAAATATCTTTATACCTCAGTTTAAATTTCATTATGAGGTTTCAAGAATGGAATTAGAAGATGATGACATGAAGTGTTGTTCTCGACAACCGAAACTACGACCTCAAACGTTGTGTCTTTTGATTGGCGACCTTTTAGATGGCCGCCTCCATTTGTGTAGCTTATGCCATTTAAAAAGCACAAACCCAAAGTATAAACCACATTTTTATTAGAATCTTGAGAAATGGAACAGAGTTTTTTGGTTGACATGTGACTCAACACCAGAACAATTAATACTAATTGACGGTGCAAGCTACTGCAGCACTAGCTTGGAGAAGTAAATTGGACGGAAAGTTGTAAGTGTATTTGGACTTCCACTTGATATTCATATATATAAATAAATGTATCAAGTTCCATTTAAATCGATGTCTTTAATTAGGGAGTCAACCATGTCTCGATGCTCTTAAGAACTTATAAGTCATGCTGTGTTCTTATGGCTTAAATTGCTCGTACAGTACTCCTTTTCAGACCCAGTTGCATCAGAGCTCTCTTCGAAGCAAACATCTGAATCCCATATTGAGCAATGAACTTGTTTAGATGCCTGCAAGAGAAAAAAAATGTTGATGCTATGTCATATTATATGTAACAAAATTTCTAAACCATAACCTGAAGATGCATGCCATCCCCGAAACTTTTCAAACAAAATATCAAAAATTGTTCTAGAAGGTATGCTGTAAAACTATATATGAAGTATTAATCTAGATGTCAATTATGAGGAAGAAACTACAAGAATACTTCTTGTTTGTCTTCTTTTGATTATGGAGCGAAACTGGTTGCTCATCAGATCCCATAATTTGGATTGGACCTTATATCCACTAATGTTATTTGACATTTAATTTATTGGGCCCTGCTAGGATGCTGAAAAAGTGAGAAATTACGTTTCTCTTAATTTCTCCTGAAACACATTTTAAATGATAAAAGCAGCCATCAAGCAAAGTGCATATGTGCAGCGGAGAAACCTAATAATTAAAGACGGTGAAACCCCTTTTAAATGTTAAACAATGGGTGAGATCTCAAGTGGTAAGATCTCTTCATTAAAACGTATTGAAGTTTCTACAAGCGATGGAAATAATTAATACGATTAGATTCAAATATAACATTATTTATTTATTTTTTGGTTGTAATTTTGTGAGCTCTGCAGGGATTGAAAATATAACACTGTTATCATGGTTAACGGATAACGTTAAGCTTATGTTCGAATGGGTCTTACATCGTTGTCATCATCATCAGCATAGGTTGCGTGCTCTAGGACTACCATGAGATGGAGTTTTGAGTGACTTGAAGGATGTGTTGACAACACTTTCGTTTTCAATTGGTAAGATTAGAAAATTTTATTGGTAATTAGTTTAATCCAGTTTACACTATACAAGCAATGGAGTACATCCCAAGTTCAGATAACCTTCTTCCTGCCTAAAAAATTGAACTCTCCTCAATAAACTTATTATTAAAGCATCGGCCTATGTCACATGATGACATGAGGTATTATAACTCTCATACGCATCACACTGTTAACAACTGGTATGAGATGAATTAAATTAAATGTTATATCCAAACATAACATACGATCACAGATTTAGACGTTGTTTTGTATATGTATCTTCTTAAACTTAAAAACACGTGAAGATCTGTTGCACTCTTGCATTTGTTTGTGTGGTGGTTATTTCTAGCCTCTTAGATCTATAGACTCATCATGACTCAATAAGACAGAAGATCGACGGCTCTTCCGCCACGTGTCTTCGGAGATAGCTAAAAACTTCCGAACACACCTTAGTTGCCACGTGTCTAAGGGTCTCAAGAAGTCTGGCCTTCGAATACCTCCAAGCCTATCCAAACAAGATAGGGCCACTGAACGTTTATGTTTGGAAGAGGACCCATAACCTCACCGAACAAGCCTCCGGACTCATGATCGGATCCTCCACGGTTTCAGCAACAGGTCACTGAGCACCGGGCAGCCACGCCAAGCAAATCCACGAGCTCCTGCTCGGTACCTCTATGGCCTACAGTGCTATGAGGCCCTTGGCCTCCCAGTAGCAATTAATAAGATGGCACGACACGCCTCCTCACAATCTGGAGCACCCCCAGCGTGAGGTCCCAAGGGGCGTCTCGAACAGACATCTCCCATCTTGGGAATTCAACCGTCACATCCTTCCAATCATCATTGGAGAAAGATGCATCCGGGCCCTTCAGGTCCCCTTCCTATATAAGGAACAAATAACATTCATTCAAAGGTACATAAAATCATCTCCCCACAATCGCCCATGTGCGAAATCACACACAAAAAGAACCTTCCCTTCTAGGCCTAGTAACAGTCATCCCTGACTTTGGCATTGGAGGGTTCTCCCGATTCTTCAACCGGGTTCATCTGATCTTTTTGGTTTTGCACGCCCATCGTTCGTACCAACGACCGTCCGCTCCCAGTCCTCAAGTGGAGGCCTGTTCGACCCATTACCGAACGAAAATGTCACCACAGTTTGTATATTGAAGAGGGGAGGTTTATGCTCTTAATTTAGCCTAATCTGTAAGTCAGACTAATTTACTAAGCTCAACCCAACAAGTGGAAATCCAATTACTAATAAGGAGCCCATTTGTTGGAGATCTAGTTATTAAACATGGCCCATAAAATGTCACAAACACCTGATTTGCCACCCTAAAGAAGGGCCCTTATCTCAGCGCTGACGCCAAGAGGATAGTCTGAGACGATGGTGTTGCTCCCAAGATAATTTTTCAGTAGGCACTAGGGTAGGAAGTTGGTTCGGTTCACACTCTGTACTCTATCCCGACAAGTCGTAGCCCAACTATCCCAGTGGGTCGTAGCCCAATAGTCCTTGTCCAGACAACCTATAATCTCGAGGGAACTAAGTCTATCAAATCTTTAAGTTAGCAGAGTTTTAGTTTGATGAAAATGAAGCGATTGACACAATTGCTTAACAAGCTGCTCTCAAAGATCCAAAAAGTGAAATCTTAGAGCCCGATGTCGTCCGCCTACATCGAACACCACTCTGCGCATGCACTAGGGGAATGGCCCACGACAGCTCCGAAGCCATGTGTGTGGCCCACATCACCCTCAAGTCCTTGGCGTCAATACTAGGGCATGACGGGTGTATGGAGAGGCGATTTGAGGGCATCCTTGTGAATAATCAACGTGATGTATTCCACATACAGTGATAGAGACCTGTTGTGTCTTGTGTACAACAACCTTCATCTTGAGCATGACATTATACCCACGACCATGCCTATACCTACAGCCACATCGTGTGAGAACGATGGAGAGACTTGACCCATATAAATCTTAAAAAAAGTTTCTTAGCTAGATGTATAAACTCCTAACTTACTGTGAAGAGTGATATCAAATTACAACCTTCTTACTGTAGCTCTTGTCTAACTTTGGTAGAGGAGGAATTTTCTTTTTTTTTTTGAATCTCAATCTCCAGACCCCCTAATCTTTTGTTTCTCTTTGTAGGTTTTCCTTTTGTCGTCGAGAATGGTCATCTAGTTTTTCAAAATCTCAAGACCATAGACCAGCAATCAACAACAGATCCAAGATCTAGCCTCTCTCTCTATATATAGTTCATGTATCAACTCTTGCACTTGTTTGTATTCCCTTCATATACCAATCTACTATCATGATCTACTATTATATAAGCTCGTATGGTACAACTTCTATCGAAATATTCGTGGAACAATCCATTTTCTTCTGCTTCTCTCTCCTTACGAATTTTTTAAAGATTTATTGATGAAAAGTAATAAAAATGAAATACGTGGCAATTGATTCATATATAAAGAGTATACATGCAAGTACAAATCCACGAGATATAATTCATACAATTGTTATTTTAAGAGGAATATCATTTAAAAAAAAAACTAGATATTCCTGCATAACAACCCCTCCCAATGCAGAGATTGTGTCCCTTATATGAGATGCCAGATCCGTCGATCCCCAGCTGATCTGCCAAAAGCAAATTAAGAGGCCTTGCCAACCATGCATTCATGTGCAAACCCTCCCACGAGAGCCCTTAGCTTAGCAGCAGCTAGCTCGGTGTGTCTTTCTCTTGTTCACCACGTGATGGACTCCTCCCTTATATGTCAAACAGATCATCTCGCATGTGAACATGCATGCACCGCTGACTGGACTCCCTTTAACGTCGTTTAAGGCTAGCAAAACTAGCCACATGTATATATAGTCTAGTGATCTCTTCAATATTATATTGTAACAAGCAGGTATCATGTAAGATTCTACGTGTTAAGCTAGGGGTAACATGCTGTGGATAATCAAACAACCTTAGTTCCTCCCCCCTCTTAATTATCTCTCTTAATCATCCTCTCCTGACCTTGGCCAGCATGAGAAGATCACAGATAAGATCAGGAGACTTTGAAATATCACCCCTTTATTCATGAATTTTGGAGATCACCCCCTTTCTATTCTTAATGTTTTAACGATGATCCCTCGTTATTTGATGATATCTCTTCAGGTTTTTGAGAGCTTTCACTGATCAATAAGAGAGTTTTTTTTATTTTTTTAATTATAGTCTAATAATATCCACCACTATAAAACTCAACCCTGTCTTGAGATCGAACCCGGGCCTCTTCCCCCTCACCCCCCACCCAGCCACAGCCGCAAACACTCGATATTAATTAAGAGAGCTTGAACATACACATGTATATATCTATGAGGAGGGGTGAGGAGGGGGGGGGGGTGTAAACATCCAGATCAAGATTACAAAAACTTAATTCTCAAGTATGTAATAAGAGAGAGAGACAGAGAGGATATATATATTGTTGGGTAGACACCCAAATTAACAAGCCTTGTCCCCCACACCCTTCTGCCAACAACTACATACCAGCACTAGCAGTTAGTACATGAGCTTGGCAGCCGCAGCTCACTAATTGAGAAAAGAAAAGGAAGTAGGTGATGGAGAAGGCAGAAGCCTTTAGGGAATCTCAAAGTAGATGTTGAGACCCTCACAGCTGCAGTTTGCAATGTGTAAATTAACAAAATGATAATATTGGAGTAGTACCGTCAAATTGTTTTCCCTAGAATCTTTGGACCAAAATATCAGAATTCTCACAAGTACACCTTCCCCTCATCAACCTGGGGTCACCGAAGGAATGTGAAAAAGGCAAAATCAGAGATTCAGAAGGGAGGATTTCCCTCCTCCTTTATTAGACATTGGTTCTGCAGATAATTAAGCTAACTTAAATCTACAGATTTTGTATGTATATCTTTAGAGAATGTTCTAGTTATATATCTTCGCTTGAATGTTCCCAAATGGTTATAGTTACACACTTCCCATTTGTACCGTCAAAAATAATAAGAAAGATGTCAATAAAAAAAAATTCTCAAAACATGTGTAACCCACAATACATCTATGAAATCCAAAATTTGACTGCACTTAAATCACCACCGGGTTGGAGCTACATTAATTATTTGGATGTATTTGGGGGTAACTCGTCGATTCATTAAAGTGAAAGGTGAACACAGGGATGCATGGTTCTTTACATGGGTATATGCAAGTGAAACAAAACACTAATCTCCATGTGTCCGGCGGTGTCCGTCTGAATCTGGCCTTTCTGATGCGTGGGGGGGATGTTGCTTCATGCTTGTGCCGGCAGGAGGTAGAGTCTGCCAAAAGGCAAGTAAAGAAGAAGAAGAGCGGGGGTGGAGAGTGGAGACAGACCCAGCAGCTGGCATGCTATAAAGAGCCCCCGCCATGGCCGCCCAGATGCCATCTCTCACCTTCCAACGCTATATGCTCCCTTGTACGCCAAGGAATTAAACACTCCCCCCTCCTCCCTACACACACACAAATCCTCCACACACAACTATCCTCATCTCTTTTATTCTCTTCCGTATCCCCAACTTGCAAGCTTCAACTTCTACACACAGCGCCATCTCTCTCTCTCTCTCTATATATATATATATAATAATTATATATATATGACGACGGTCTACTAACACGTGTCGGTATTTTGCGCGTTGAAGACGAGAAATGAGTGGTAGTTTTTTTTTAATTTTTATTGTGAGAGTTATAATATCACGATCGCATCACCGTACTATAATTTTACTCTCTCTCTCTCTATATATATGCATTAGAAATATTTACTTTCAAATTAGCTCAATTCAGCATTTATTGGCCACTCTTATCTATGTTTGTCATCTTTAACGGATAATTGACAAATACGTATAAGAGTAACAAATAAATTCTATAAATTAAAGATAATGCATGGACCTCACGTCTATTGCAAGTTAGATCAATCCGATGTTAGACAAGTAGCTAATATTTTGTCTTCCGTCCAGACAAAAAAAATAAGTATTTCTCTATCTTTACTAATATTAATTAGTACTCGGATATAAAGGATAAAACCTTCTATGACATGTACCCCTTAAAATTTAAAATGAACTCTTACCAGGAAGATAGATCAGGCACACACCTATACAATCTCATTGCTTCGAGTTTGGTGGAGGAGTTTGCCAAATTAAAGATGATAATTGATCTCTCGGTCACAGTATGATATAGTTTCTCTAGATGCTCAAGGGTCTTTAGCAAACAGAAATCAGCTCAATTCTATAGATGTAATTAGTTACTCAAATGTTCAGATATCATAATACTCTAACGTTAGATACAACATTGCTTAAAAGCAGGAAGTTCGAATTGATTTTTGGGAGATTTACTTGATTTATATGTAATTTTTGATGTGTGTAAATTTAAAATTTTTTCGGTCAAATAAAGTAAGGGTAATACGAGTATACGGAAAGTAAGAGTTATCAAATTCTGATCTTAAAGTTCACGAACATCAATTTCTGAGTCCACAAAATCACGTGAGACGAGATTTTCTAGTTATCAAAAAAAAAAAAACGTTAGATACAACATAAGTGGGACCCGCTGCACTTGAACGAGTTCCACCATGCACCTATGTCTGCGCTCGGGTACGTATTATATAAGATACTCGGCGTCCAATTGTAACAATAACACTTTCCTCTGTGTTATATATATAAGTCGATCGTACGTACGTCATATGATGAGGGAAGCATGCACCTCTTCTTATAACTCTCCGGTCTTTGGGTCAAACGGAGATGGCACGCGCTTTTGTGATTGAATGGGATCAAGATTTGCGGTGGACTGGAACACGTATTAACCTCGCCAAAAGAAGACTTACGAAAATGTCAAACGTGGGAGACATGTTACTTACATATCTAGATCGGATAATTTTGCTACTTATCCAGCATGTTATATATTGGTCTATACATTGGCACACGAGCTCCATCTGTATTTATATTCTTTAAATATTTCTACATCATTTCATAAAATTATTAATTTGTCATTCTTGACTGTTATTTACCATCTTCAATTTTAAAGGTGACAAATAATTAAATAAAAATAAATCATTTTTATATTAAAACTATATTTGTATAAAAAAATTAAGCAAGAGAGAAAAAAACGGTGAGACCCGTGCGCTGCACTTATGATCCAATAACATTCCAGATGAGTTTTTAACTATACTATCTACTGAACGAGAAGGAAGTATTTATCTAAACATAGATACACGATGACTCCACATCTGTCTTTTGTTTCTTCACGGTAATTAATGCTAAAGGGGCATTCAATCGGATGCCATATAACAAGGAGAAAAAAAATTAAAATAGAATATAAAGTTGGGTAAATTAATTAAAAATTCTTATCAAATATTTGACTTATTTTTTAGTCTCCGATAAAATTATAACTCATTACAATAAATATTATCTTCTGTTATAATATCTATTAAGTTCTGTTACAGCAAAAACCTCTCATATTACAGTTAGAGATTATTAATCAATTTATCTTATAAAATTTAAGAGCAGTCACACCCACCCAAAAGGATATATATGCATGAACTCTCATTCCCTATCCTCTGTTGGAGGATAAAGCCAATGGCAAAGCTCTCTTTGGACATATCACAAGAGAAGAAAGTGGAACAGTAAAAACCAAGACCTCAACAATTCTGCTCACCAAATATCAATATTTATAAGATCTTTTTGACGGAGAGAATTCAATTCTCAATATTTATAATCTTTCCTCCTTGTTTACACTATGTCAACATATTTTCTTTTTCTGTATGAGCACTACCTACTCAGGACAAATTTAATATCTATATTGTTTTTGTTTCCCCACATCCTTTCTTGCTGAGATACCCTGTTTGCCGTTTTGATCAATTCCCCTATATCAGAGAGTTTCGTCTCCTCACCTAACCCTACGTTGCACACCACCCCTCCCCCTCATCTCTGTTCTCCAACAGTAGACCACCCCCACCTCCCATTCATTATCAGTACATTTTTTTGGGGGGGGGGAGGGGAGTCTGAATCTTCTCAATATATGAGAGGACACAAGAGAGATTTAGTCGAGATCTATTATATTATGTGAAAAAATAAATTGAAATAAAAAAAATTTTTTTTTGGTAAAAATCTCTCTCACATTGATGAAGTCGGAAATATTTCTCACATTCACACTCTAACTAGGGCTCTATGGTCGAGATGTGTCAATTGGAGATCATCCAAACAATAGACGGCTTTGAAACCAATCGAGGGTTCTTGCGATAGGGGGCCATGGTTGGAGAACCGTTACGACATCGTCTAATGGAACGTAAATTATTATAAAATATCATAGAACATCGTAAACATGTGTGAACATTTTTTTTTCTGAGATTAAAATTGAAGGTAAAATGACCTGAATTTATAAAAACAAAAAAAAACAGTATTTTTTAAAATTTCATATCTATGACCGTCATCATATCTCTTAATTTTACGGTCATCTTTGATAAACTCCGTGGCATCTTTTCTTGGCAGATAAGAGGATGTCAGCGTTCTTATTTAATAGGAAAGATATGCCAAAATAATTGCCATTCAAGATAGCATATTATTTCGCATAAACAAGCAATCAAAGTAGGGAGTAAAATATTTATGTGTGCTAGTCGAGTCATGCTATCGTATCCCTAAACTCTATCTTATTAGATCATCCAACTGCTATCAAATGCGGATAATTAACCACCATATCATAAGATAACTTATACATACATGTATCAAAAGGAAATATGTATGTGCCCGGCACGTGAGGCTGTGTGGGTTTCATCCAATCGTATTTGTAGATAGACAATACTCCTATATAAGATAATGTATTTCTCATATCAAAAGAGGATAAACTTAAACTTGATATAACTTATTAGCAAATAATATATCTTCCTATCAAAACAACTCATTGTTACAATTAAAAAAACAGTTGATTCCAAAAATAGCCATTTCCAATAGTGAAATAGGCAACACATTAATAGGATACAATTAAAAAAAAAAACGTTTGCTCCAACATATATCAAAAAAATTAGGGAGGAAAACAAGAGAGCAAACTCGATGTATCTGTAGGAGAATTGCTACGGTGTTCCATCTTCTATCATATATTTTTTTTATCAATTTCATATAATTATATTAAAAATATATAATGAAATAACTCAAAGTTTCATATTTCACTGTTTACTGTCGGTGACCATGTGAGGGCGACCCTGCGCGCGGAGAGAGAGGTGACCGAGGGGGGTAAAACCACGTAAGCCGGGCCCACCAGGGTCTCACGGCCCCTCCTCGCGACGGGTGTCAACCTCGCGACGCCTCTTTGACGCCCCCAATAACGGCCCCGGTCACCTCCCGTGGGCGTCGTCTTCCACTTCCCCACTTCGCTCTCGATAAACGCGGTCCCACTCGCCCACCGCACAAAAAAAAAACGGAAGCCTTTTGTTTGTTTGTTTGTTTGTTTTTTTTTTTTTTGGGGGGGGGGGGGGGGGTTATGCTCCTTTCTTATCCGAACCATCCATGGCTCCACCGCGCTCTTATCCCCGGAACTGACGGCGTCACTGGGCTCGTGGCCCCCCGCTCCGCCACCTCAGCGGCCGATGCCGACGCCGTGACCGGCCCCCCCACCCTGCCCCCGCCCGAAAACGACTCCTCCCCCCCTCTCCGTCTCACAAAAATTTCGCGTACCCAGAGAATTTAGCGAGCGCTACTTCATGGGGGAGGAGGCAGAGTAGATAACGTCCGTTGAAAAGCGGCGCCAGTGGCCCCTTAGACTCCCGCCACGTGTCCCGAGTGCTCCCACGTGGATAACAGTTGAATGGCCTGTAATTAAGTGACCCACATATCAAATTATCAATTATGATTAACTTTGAATTCCCTTCTTTTCTATTATGATCGGAAATGTAATTACAATGATATTCAAGTTTTTTCTTATGATCATGACAAATATAGTCTAATAACATTCAAATTTATTAGAAGTGTGAAAGACTTGGTCAAATCCGAACAGACGCCCCCACAAAGATGTGCCTTTTTGCCTCCTTTCGCCTATATAAAATCCGATGTGTATATTCGTGCTATAAAGTTGACCCCCCTACAAACAAAAACTTGGGATCCAATTCTGGTTCATGTAGGAGCATCATAACATTTTTAGGTGGCACCCACCCATGGTGACAATTTCTGAAGTTAATAGCCAAGGGGGAAAAAAAATAGAAACGCACGACCACCGTGAAGTTATTAGTTGGTGGAAGAAAGTTATGAATGCAACGTCCAATTTGATCACGTAGAAGAGAAACATATATATGGATTTAATGGAGGGGGCCAAAGTTGTGGCCACGCGTGGTAGTAATTGCGGGGGGGGGGGGGGGGGAAGCAAGGGAGAACTTAATTATTTGCGTTCTCATTCTGACGGAGTGCGCTTTTAACACGTGCCACCTGCCCCCACTCCCCGAGGGGAATATTCCTGGCTATGATCTGCAGACCATAAAAAAAGAAATATCCATAAAATCTTATCCGGAATTTAAACCATGCAAAATTGTGCCGACCTCATCAATTATTTTAATTTCTAGAGAAACCTGTTCAAAACAGAGAAGAAATGACGAGCGGCTGTAGGGTGGACGGTGATGAGGTGGGAGGTCGGGAGCGATCTGAGATCAGACGGTGGTGGATCGGTTTTCGGGCAAACGGAAGTTGATGGCCCCCGAAAAAGCGCAAAAAAGGACTTCCTTTTATGGTAAGGGAAGTTTCAAAAACTGGGGGGGGGGCAGCGGAATACCGATGTCACCCGACGGTTAGAACCGGTCAACTGGTGTGTGATGGGGGGGTGGTGGGGCGGATCTGACAGGTGTCGGTGAGCGTCCAGTCGGGGGAGGGGGTGGACGATCCAGTCGGCCCAACCAGATCGGTTGGTCCGAGGGAGGGGGTTACCGGCTGGTCCAGTCGCGGGGGGGATCGTAAGTATAATAAGAGCTGGGGTTTAAGCGGGGGGTAGTTTCCAGGGTTTTGGTGGTTCACGGAAAGAAAGGTGAGGGAGGAAAAAAAAAAGAGAGAGAGAGAGAGAGAGAGAGAGAGAGAGAGAGTGGTGAGGAGAATTGGAAGGAGAAGAAGAGGAGGAAGCAGAGGAGGAGAGAGGGGGGAGGGAGGAGGGGTTTGCGTGCGAAGGGGATCTCCAGGGGAGGTGGAGGCGTGTGCATGAAGAGAATTCTGGATTCCTGAGATCTTCTGCGGAATTCTATCGGCGAGGGAGGGACAGGCGATTTCCCGGATTCCCGTGTCTTCTCTTGATCTCTCCGATCCAGGATCTGTGGAGAGCGTGGCGACGGGGTTTCTGCAGGAGGGAGGAGCTCGCTTGAAGGTGAGCGGGATCGAATTCCGCCTCATTTTGGCGTCCTGATCCCGGAATTCGGGTTTTTCCAGGGTTTTTGTGGATCGGTCCCTGGGTTTTTGTGCTGGATCCGCTGAATTTGCTCAGATTCGAGGGGTCAGCGGTTTCTTGGGTTAGCATGTGGTTTTCCTTGGATTTTCATTTCCTTTTGCTGTAGGGTAAACGAAGATTTTCTATTTCTCTGTTCAATTGGTGTTTGGTTTCTGCGGCCTCGTTGCTATCGAAATCTTCTGAATTTCGAATTCTTGATCTATATTGGATCTGTGGACGTCGAGCATGGCTTGATTTTACAAATTTACTTCCTCCGATCACCCCTGGAATGGGGCATTGAGATCTGACACCTTTCTCTCCACGGAACACCGCTTGGATCCCGTTGCAAGTTTTGCCATGCTTCTAGAGCCGAGGAAGGAAAATCCTTCGTTCTTCTGTTGCAAAAAGATCTCCTGGACAAATTTGTGCGTACGATCCTTCGTTGGCTGATCGTTTTCTTCTACCCCGTGCAAAATTTGAAATTCCTTGGAGGATCGTCAAATGCAAGGATTTTGATCCGTCAGGGGTTTTAGATATAAATTTGGGTAAGATCCCAGGGTTGGTGGACGGGCATTCGATGTATTTATTGCTGCAACTGAGTTTTTATTTTCTTCGAAGTCTTCTGGTTTGATTATTCATTTGGATCATTCTTACAGGAATTTTCCGATCTGCGGCTCCAGGCTTATGTAATTGTCCGGTTTTCGCTATCCTAAAGAGACCAGAGTCGTTCGGTTTAGGATGATGGCCATCTATTTTAATGTAAGAGCTGCCCCGGCATCTGGTTCGCAGGATCGGATCCTCATGTCTTTTGTGGGAATCACCTATTTTTTGTTTCCTTTCATGAACTTCTTTTCCCTTCTTCCATTTCCCCCCAAGATGGGTTTTTGCAACAGGCCTGTTACCTGTTTGGCTTGTTTCTGGAAAGCCCACCATGATTCTGTGGGGTGATTTAACTTCCTTTCTAGTTTCAATTGCTCCAAATACCTAAATCAGTTCCACTTTGTTGCCTCGGTCGTTATGAGCATGTTTCAAACTCTTGTCTTAGCCGAGTTCAATAATGAGCTATAAATTTCTTCTGAAAGATTGTAACCTCCGTAATTTTCATTTGTTCCTTCGCAGGTTATCTTGGATCTAAGGAGATATGCTGCTCGCCGAATAATTCCCTAAATCACTTCGCTTAGGTTTTGAAACATGGTGTTAACAAAGCGGCTTGGCTACGGATTCAATGGCTACCAAGTCCCCACCACACCTCAAGGTTCAAGATCGTTTAGGGTATTTCTCACCACTTTAAACCCTCTACTTTTACTGCTGTCTTCAGATCATGGGGACATATGTTTAACCTGTTTCCAAAATTTGCATATAGAGGAAGCGCTCAGTCAGAAAGAGAGTTGAGGAGGATCCGATGTGCGCGTTTGAGTTGCTGGCCACTGTGGCAGGTAAATTATTACTAGAGAAGGAAAATTCTCCTGCACCAGTTAACACAACAGGAGGAGGGACCTTGAAACCTGCATTTCCAAAGGAGAATGTCAAAGAGGAACAACAGGACGAACTGAAGCTTCATAAAACAGGATCCTGTGATCAGGGGGATTGCAATACCAGTACCCAGGCCTCTAAGAATGGCTCTCAAAGGATTACGAAGGTTGGTAGATTGAGTGAATGCCAGCATGCTTCTAATATGGTGGGTGCTCGTCCTCGTTCAATAGTTATAAAGAGTGGTCCATCAAAGAAGGTAAGTTCTTCTGAAGGATCCATGTTCAACAAAAATAAGAGGGAGTTTGCGAATAGTCCGAGCCCAGATCAGGGGAAACTCAATTCAGAGAGACATTCTCCGGTGGCTGCGGTTTCACAGCAGGGCAAAGTAGAGGATGGCATCTCCACTCCGCCTCAATTTGAAGACCAGAAAATCACAAATGGGAATCACGAAGGTGTGGTTGGTCTATACTCTTCAGAAGACCAAATGGATGTGGACGTTAAACCTCCTCTGGTGAGATCTGTTGAGGTGCCCGTACATGGTGATCCCATGTCACATATCAGTTCTTTTCCAAAATGTAAAAGTGATACAGAATTCAGTGTAGATAGAAGCAATGATGGAAAATCATCCGGCTGCACTAAGCCTTATAGCACAACATCCAAGTATTTTAGGACCCAACGGATTGGAGACAGGAGGATAAGAAAGTTTTTGGGGTCCAAATTCTGGAAAGTAGGTTCAACTTATTTGAAGGACGGGGAGTTTTCCAATTCAGGTACGTTATTCTGATTCCCCTTGGTTTCAAAATTTTGGAAACATTTTCTTAAGTGCAGTTTGATGTTGTTTCTGTTCCCTTGTGCTCAGAAATAACAACAGTACCTGAAAATTTTAGTCAATGAAATCAGCTGTTTGATGAATTCATCTAATGTGGCAGATGAAGACGTGAAGTCTGTATTCTACAACAGGAAAATGTGTTACATGCGTCGAAGGACTCAGAAGTCTTCTTTCAAGCGTCGGAAGCTTTTCGAGCGAGGCTCAATATTGACATCTGATAGTCCCATTAGTTGTGAAGGTATTTCTCGTTCACCTCAAATGGGCATCAAGGAAGAAGCAAGCTCCTCGTTTTCAAGAGCTTATGGAGGTGGCTCTAATATCTTTTCACTGTTGTCTCTTATTCTTGGTCTTTTTGGTTCTTTCTCTTGTTTCTCCACCTAAGCATATTTCTCAATTTATTCTCCTCAGGAAATGGGACATCATCCTCCATTGCAGGTCAGAGAATTTCATTTGAATCAGAGGAGGAATACCCTGGTAAGATAGGATGCATGCTGTTAGTGTATGCATTTGTGACGCTGGTATAATGATATTTCTGCTTTTGAACATCCAAATGTTCTGAGAAAGCCTTGTCATTTGTTGTCCAGTGAAACTCAGCATCAAGTCTTTCAAGGTACCAGAACTATTTATTGAGATACCTGAAACAGCTACCGTCGGCTCACTGAAGGTAGGTGATGCAAGACCTTTATCAGCTTCCCGTGATGCTGATACCTCCTTTTTCAGTATGGAACTTAGAAGTTGGAGCACTTACATTGGCACTTTGAAAAAGAAATTAGTGATAAAATGTGCATCCTATTTTTAACTGCCATCTCTGAAACTGAAATTTGACATATAAGCTGTATCTTCATGCATGTGGTGCAACGGATTTTGAATGAAGCGTATGATAGAAGTCGGATGGATGGTGTACTATTTGTGTTGACCTGATATTTTGCGCTTAAAAGCTGCACACAGTTTTAAACAAGCATTTTCTTTTCTAGTAATTCTTGCCTTCCTGTTAATTCTTGATGCTCGGCTCTCATAGTAAAAAATTTCTTCTGAGTCTATATTTTGCTCCCTACCTACATTGTAAGAAATATCAGATTCTCAGTTTATAGTTACACATGTTTTGTTTACAGAGGACAGTGATGGACGCAGTGTCCGCTATACTTGGCGGCGGTTTACGAATTGGTGTTGTTCTCCAAGGGAAGAAGGTGAGGGATGACAACAAAACCTTACTCCAAGCTGGAATTTCTCACAGTGGTGAACTGGATGGCCTGGGTTTTACTTTAGAGCCCAACTCCTCAGAAGCTCCACAACAGCTGACAACTAAAACGGAAGGAAGACAGTTTTTGTCCATCTGTGATGCTCCTGAACCGCTAAAAAGGTATTCTATAGAAAATTTCATTGCCTTCTGATTTGGTGAAGCTAATTCATGGTTCCATCCTATTTCTATGCTCCATATTTATGTCTGAAGTATGGTCAAGTTCCTTTATTTTTTAAATATAATTTCATTACTCCTCCGAAAGGTGATCTCAGTCCTTATCCTAAGTTGAAAGGCAGACTTCAGATTTGGTGGATCGAGTTTCTCCTTTGAGTCGTAATATAATTTGTGTATCAGGCTTCCGGCAATACCAGCTTCTGATCCTGCAATCATTGAGACTCCCACAAAACCTCCACCACTCACCACGTCCGGAAGCTGTGTGGAAAGTGATCAACACGCAGACCCCTCCCCTCCGGACGCTACCGCATCGATGGAAAATAACACTCCAAGCTCCAAGGCTCTGGTTGTCCTTCCTGCCATGAACGCGGAAGCACTGGACATTGTTCCAAAGTCGAGGCGTTCCGAGGCGGGCCAGCGCCGCATCAGGAGGCCCTTCTCCGTGTCGGAGGTGGAAGCTCTCGTCCAGGCGGTGGAGAAGCTCGGCACTGGAAGGTGCGTACTCTTAGCTGCCGTCCATTCTTCTCCCACATAAGAAACTGCTCAGCAAGTGGGTGTTGGCATTTGAAATGATATACACGTGGCTCTCTGCAGGTGGCGCGACGTCAAACTGCGCGCATTTGACAACGCCAATCACCGCACCTACGTAGACCTGAAAGTAAGTAAACTTCTTGCTTCTCGGACACTGAATTCTCTATTCCTAATTCCTACCCATCCTTACCCACCACAACACGGAAGGAACCACGTCCTTGTGGGAGTGCCCGCGGGAATCTTCCGATAGCTGTCCTTTCTTCTTACCTTCTCCTACCTCCTTCAGAATCTATATAAGAGGTCGCCATGTCTCGGCACCTAAAGATCACCTTTGGCTGGCAAAGACGCTGGCGGTGGTTCAGTTCTCTGTCGGGGCCGCACAAAGACCGTGTTTTGGTTTGGGATTTTTCGG
Source organism: Colocasia esculenta (assembly GCA_014218235.1). Lineage (NCBI taxonomy): Eukaryota > Viridiplantae > Streptophyta > Magnoliopsida > Alismatales > Araceae > Colocasia > Colocasia esculenta. The sequence continues at coordinate 140,645,151 of CM024762.1, read as the reverse complement.
GTTTCGCCGTGGGATATTTATCATGATTAGTCCTCTTCGCTTGCGGGTCAAAAATTTTGGGCGAGTCCGACAGGAGAGCGTGCGCGTGTCGTGTACGAAAATAGTACGCGGTGTCCGTGCATCTTCGATGAACGTGCTAAGTTAGCATACTTCTTGTGGTGTCCAGGTCAGGAGTTTGGTTCTCTTACGGCTGCAGTTAGATTGAATAGAAAATCAGAAAGCAGTTGGCATCGAAATACCCCTTTGGTTGTTCTAGCTTACCTGTAAAAAACTCTTTCAATCTTGGTTTACCTATCTCCATAAGGAGTTTGAATTAATTATGACAATCCAAAGAGATGTGGAACTCTGGAACCAAGTCTGGTCCAATATTACAAGTCAGTCCGGGCCACTGCCGGCCGCGTAGAATTGACATATACGAGTGTAGGAAGGTGATGCTGGTTGGACCAAGTTCCCCCAAATGGAGGCGGCGGGGATCCACTTTACGAGTCTATTCAAGTGACGACCCCCTGGTTTAGCCTCCGTCTTTGTTGGGGGGCCCCCTTCCTTCCTTGTTTCTTCCCAATCTAACGGGAAATTCTTCTCTTGTCCAAATGTTAATACACGTAAGGATGGATGCAGGACAAATGGAAGACGCTGGTTCACACGGCGAAGATCTCGCCGCAGCGGCGAAGGGGCGAGCCGGTCCCGCAGGAGCTGCTGGACAGGGTGCTCTCTGCCCACGCCCACTGGACCCAGCAGCAGGCCAACCTCCAGGTCAAGCAGCAGCAGCCGGAGCCGTGCCTTCTCGACGGAGGCTCCCCCCACCGCGCGTCCTCTCCTTCCTATTTATCCAAGGAGACATAAATGGCGGGCGGGGGGAGGGCCGAAGTCGACTGATCACTGTATAAACTAAAAGGGAGAAGAAAGAAGACAGATGAAGAATTTTTTGTAATATTCTGTCTCACTATATGATTCTTGCACCAGGGTCTTTCTTCCTCCTCCTGCGAGAACTTTGCATGGGAGAGGACGACGGCCCCGGGGGTGCCCCTGTACATGCTGTTGATGATCCAGGTAAAAAGAAAAAATGGAAAGGAAGAAGAATAAGAACTCCACCCACCATGCTAACGCATTTGTTTCATCCCCGTCCCGATCGGGGGGGGGGAGGGGACTGTCTCTCTGATCAGTAATGATTCAATTCGATTTTTTTCATGGAAAATGATTCTTTTTCCTTATTAGAAGGGTAAATTGTTTCTCTTTTAACTATTGATTTGAAAGGGAACTGAAGAAAAGCTCCCTTAATTATTATCTTCTTTTTTTCTTCTGTATGTCCTGTAACCCATCTTTATGTACGATTATATGTTGAGGGAATCTTCCTTCTTTCACTCTCTGTTTGGCTTTATCCCTTTGTTTTCTAACGGGCAGGTGACGGTAATGGGGTTCGGTGGCTGATGTTGCCACAATAGCTTCATGAGCTGAACCTACTACCCCTTTGTTTGTAGGGCGTTGATCACGGACAGGGAGTTTGAATCGAATTGTCTTTGAAAAAGGTCCACCATCTTTACTAGCTTTGCCTGTGAGTATACATTTACGAAAGGCAGGATCAGATATGGATCTATTATTTAACGGCAAGGAATTTTTCTTTCATAAGAAAGCTTTAGAGGTCAAATTTTCTCTCTTATATGTTGAGATAAAGATTCACGTTATGTGTTTATGTGAATCTATTTCTATCTTCTTCACAAGTGTGGGCTTTATAAGAAGAATGATACTTTTCTATGATCAGAGTTTTGACTTAGACTGCTCTAACCAAAAGATGGAATTATCATTTGCCCTATGGGGGAACAAAATCCCTTACAAAAACACTTTTAAAACCTCAAATTCTTTTGAGCCACAAGTTTTCTGACAGGAACCCTCCTTAATTAGGCACCTTAAGTTCTCTGATGATGCAATTTTGTGGATGAGATCTCATGCACGCATTTTGTCGGCTCCTGCCACATTAATGGACAATTCACACAGATGCTAGGTGATGTGACACTGATATATGCCTGATGTCTTCGGCCATTCTTTGGTGGAGGTGCAAGATATGCATTCTTAAGAAACAATATCAGTAAGACAATGTTAAGAGTATGTTAGGCAAGAAGTTGCTTTAGGTTTTTCTTTTCTCGACGGAAGAACTATTGGGTGAAAGTGGAATCCATCTCCCCATAATTTCATCCTTTTCCCAATCAGAATAAGCCCTTCCTTGGGTTTCTGACTACATGTCAAGAAAGAGAAATAAGTGCCACAGGAGCCTACAACAAATACAATAAGTATATAAATAATTCTGGAGAGAATTAAACAATATTTCTAACTGGAAGTTGCTTTGGAAAACTTTTCTTGCAACGGCCTATGAGACCTTTAGAATGATGATTGCTTTTGTCGTTCGGAACTTTGGAGGTGACGAAGTGTAGGCCCAGTATGTATTCAAATCATTGGTGCCAGGAGATGCTGCAACTTTTCAGTATAGGAAACCCAGTACTGCAATGGAATAATTTCTGTTCAGAGGATGCCTCACAAAAGGTCCACCTTGTCTCCTGGTGTATGAACATACCCTGTAACCTTTGAGCCAGTACAGGCCTTTCATGACTCATCTGACAAAAGGTCCTACAGAATCACATATCCCTCCATTCCAGATGCTTCAGGCATAACTCTCCCATGAGCAGTACGGATGTACTAAATGTATATTTTCCATTGGTACTAGTCTAAACGTGAATAAAATCGATTGGTGATGAGATTTGAGAGAAGACAGTACTCACATTCTTCAATCTTTCGTTATAAGTCTTGTCCCACTATGTCATTCTAGTCAATTGGGCACGTATGATGAGGGAAGATAGGACATATTTTGGATTTTTCGCATATATACTTCTTGTGTGAGAATTTTTCTTAAATTTATATTTACATATGTACCTCTTTTATAGATACAAAATACTGACCGACAAGAAGATGTTTGGAATATTTCTTTTACTTTTGCTTACTCTTGCTAAAAATGGTGGAAGAATATTCTAAATATATCTTGACCTATACCACAACAGGTTACCATAGAGTTAACCTTCATGTATATATATGCAGAAAAAAACGTATGAGCAGGGATTTGAACCACTCATGTTGTACCATAGACAATAAATTTCACTTTAATTAACAATAAATCAAGACTGAAATGCCAGCATAATATGGGCCCCACGTTTTTCGGGGTGACAGTGTTGGTGACATGCACAAGCAGGCGTTACGTAATGTTTAGTGCGGCCCATTGGGCCTTCAAATTGCTACGTCTAGATTCGTCTACTGTTCTAGAGGCTGGAAGGCGAAAGCGGGCCCCAAGGGCGGATCTAGCAAGGGCCCAGTGGGGTCCTGTGACCCCACTGGATATAAAAAATTGTATTAAGTGGATACATTTTCACTATGGGTGACTCCACTGAAATTATATAGGTGCACTATTAAGACCCCAGTAAAATAAAATTCTGGATCCACTACTGGCGGCCCCACTCCCCACCGATGAGACATTTTTGTGGCCACAAGACACGCATGACCGCGCCAAGACCCACCCGTGTGTGGGCCCATAATGCTGTGTTAAGTCCTCCTCATGGTGGGCCTGAGCCAAAGAGGGGCTGGTAAAAGGTAGGATCCTACAGATAGGAACATGATAGAAAGGAAGTAGTGTAGACGGTACACATGTGGACCATAATTTAGTGGGGACTCCTCCCTCGAAAGATCCATTGCTAGAGTGGATGCATTGCGTCTAATATTTTTATTCAATGCCCATGTAATCAAATTTGAGTTCAGACTCCCTCAATTGGGGACTCTTCATAGGACAAAAAGGAAGGGGAAAAAACTCTGTATTCTTTTTTTGTGCAAAAATATTATTCTTCTTAGGGCTCAAAATTGTACTCACAATTGACTAACTAATATGGTCCTTCCTGTCCAATCACACACACACCCCATGAATCAAGTGCATGAAGTGACACAAGTAAATGATCCCTCCTCCATTCTACACCCCAGAATGAGGAAAACCCATCACATAAATGGCCGCAGCAGTGGAAAGGGACAGGGTGGGGGTGATGATACAAATGAGAGGAGGGAGTGGCATCCACCACCTGCCAGCACAAAAAGAGAGTTCTAACACCCCAACCCCCTCACTACGTCGAGGGCCCCTCCACTTGTTAGCGACAGATAGAGAACAAGGTTAGATGTGGAGAGATATATGGGCCATTCAGACTTCCAGCTATCCCACAAGAGACATCACTCGAATTGCTCTTCCCTTGTTTGTTTCGACTTTCGAAAAATGTTTAGTGTATTTTTTAGAGGGCAGAAAAAATGATGTAAATTATTTGTCAAATAATTTTAATAGTCGGAAAAAAATAAGAAAGAAAGAAAAGTCAAATCAAAATTTTAACTAATAAAATTACTTGTCAAGTAATCTAAATCATTTCTCTTACCCTTTAAGAAAGGCCCTAAGTATTTCTCTTTTGTTTCTTATTGTAAAGACAGGCTTTGCTCCATGCTCTATCTTGGGTTCAACAACAGTTTGATTTAGTCCGGGTTGGCCCATTTTTGGCCAACCCGAACCAAACTTAATGAGGGTGGCAAATTAAAAATGATCTTTTATTTAATTAAATAAGATTAAAATCAGTAATGTTTATATATTGAAAATAAGGATAAAATTAAAAATCATATATGCTTATATATAAATCTAATCACATAATTACTTTTTAATATATATATATATATAATATAAATATTAGTATAATTATATTAAAATTTTGATTTATTCGATTTAAATAATTTGGTTCAATTTCATAATATGTGAAATCGAATTGAATCGAACTTTGGTTCAAATCGAACCGACCAATTTAATTTGGTCCGATTTAATTTTTGATTTGAATCGAAGTTTGAACAATCTTAATTATATCTGATGAGGACATTACAAGTCCACTATCTCACTTCTCTTTCTCTCTCTCACATACACAAACATTGATGAGTTAGATCACTCCACATGAATCAATGAGATTAGAGTATGCAGCAAGTGTTTCGAATCTTTTTATGTTGCTAGGCTTCTAGATTCTTGTATATGTTTATGTATATATGCTTTGCTTAGTCTTCTTAAATTCTTTTGGTTGATTCTTTCGTCTTGTTTATTTTTCATCAAGTGGAAGAAATAATTCATATACCTAAATATATAATTAAAAAGCTTGTGCTCATATGTTTATTGATGAAATATTTTTAGACACACCCATTTCTCGTGAATCAGCTGTTTGCATGTGGGCCGGTTGGGATAATAAATTGGTTTATTAGTTAAGTTTGGTTCCCCATGATTTGATCGGGGTTCAGACTGGATCCTTCTACGTAGGGTAGTGCAGTGTGGATCCGGATAAATCCATATCACAAAGTGGTACACTTGGACGCATCTTAGACTCCAATAAGAATTGTTTGGGTGAACAGGTAAATAAGGTCGGATTTGTGCTCTACCTCTCGTATATAATTGGACAGTAAACTTCAAACAGATTTATCAATCCATTTTTACAGCAAACCCTAATGTAGTTGGCACATAAGGTGACTTTAGGTCCAAAATTATAAACATCTTGTAATATTTTGATGCAACATAAATTAGCAGGGTTCTTATCAAATACCCAAGCCCAAATTTGACAGCCTAAATATGCGTACTGAGGCCCAAACTTATTTCATCCAAGTTGGGTCGTAGGTCTCCACCAATTTCCACAGCCCAGATTTGTTGGGCCAAGTAGGTAGGTCTGCAAGTCTAAGCCCACTTTGCCAGCCCAACTATTGCTTTGGTGACCCCCAACATTCTCATGTTACAAAACCAAGTTCTAGTTGAAGACTTCAACTTTACCCCAACGTAGGAAGTTCCAATCTTTAACCTTTTCTTAGAAGCCAGAAATTAGACAACAACAAAAAACCTGTTTAGAAAGCCAAATATTTATCCTTTAAAGTACCGGAATAAGAACATTTTGAAGCCTACTGAAATTTCCATTTGGAAGCTGTTCCAAACGTGGCTTCGGAACCTGTATTAACTAGCCGACCGGCAAGACCCAAGAGCATCGCCACAACTTGCAAATGGGAACAGCACATCTGATGACACTTCATGAGGATCTAGCCAACACGTAATAATGGGCGGAAGATGGGCCATATCTAATGTCCCCACAAGTTGTCCATTGGGCCACAATTCACCAACTTACATGTCGCTCCACTGATTTAGACCAACAATGGGCTTTCGGTATAAGTAATTAAATATTCATGAAAATTGTATTTTTTTTGGTAACGAGAAGCCCCCTCCCCATGTGACTTTGTGAGTTTAGAGATTAATATTCGTAGAGTTTAAAGTCAGAACTTGATAGCCCCTACTTTCTTTCTTTCTGTGTACCCATATTACCCTTATTTCATTTGACCGAAAAAATTCTAAATCTACGTATTTCGATGATTGCATGTAGATTTAGTAAATCTCCAAAAATTAAACTTGAGACCTTCTCCTTCTCGACAAGAGTTCTAACTGATCGTGAAGATTGTAATGGATAGAGGATTTGAACTTACTGCATTTTTAGGGTGTACTAGTTCTTTCTTTTTTTGATCATTGTAGCGTTTCTACTTTAATTGTTTGGACAAATGCGCACAAGAGACCTGGCTAAAAGCCTCGAAACAGATGGAACACCACTGTGTGGCCAAACACGGTGTAGTAGAAAATCAGCACGCTAGCACACAAAGAGAGAAACAATGAGCTCCACTAGCATACTGATAAGAGTGCCAAACGATATAATTTTCATTTTTTTGACAATAAAAATGGTGTATGGTTTTCTATTCATTAAGAATATATTGGGTATTTAGATAGATTGAGAATAGAATAAAGATATCTTCAAAATAGTGAAGATATTTTAAAAATATCCTCATTCTATCTCCAATCTATCTAAATATCAATATACTCTAAATTATTAGAAATAAAAAATTCGAATCTTTCACTTGGCACTCTTGTGTGCTCACAACTAGATCCTATTATGTCATCATAACAAAAGAGCTCATCAAAAGAGCTCATATGCTACATATGTCCTAGAATTTTCAAACATCTTTCGTGGACTCTTTGTCAGGTCATAGACCAGTCGATCATAATGGCTGAAATCACAGGAACGTGAAATTGCAAGTGTCCGAATAGTGGCTCACATCTACGAGGGCTTATGGAATTAATTTGATCGTTAATAACATATTTCAAAGTGTTACGATAAATGTAACATAGGCCGATTATGGTCGAGAAACCTCCGAGGTGATTTTGGCCGAAGAAGGAGTCGAGACGATCAAGTAGTGGAAGTGTTTCCGAGATCCACTTGACCGATGTGAGACGTGTGTTCTAAACTCTCGAAATGACATGCAAAATTCGTCCATAATTCTCGATGGGAAGACACTCCGACGCTCTTGTCAGTAACTAGTCAAGCAGAATGATCTACTTTATGGAGTAGAGCAACGTACTTGTGCATGTGAAGTGTCTGTCTCTTTTATAGGGTCAGAATATCTTAGCCTATGGAGTAGAACAACGTCTTACATCGGCCAAATGCGCCTCAGAAAAGATTCATCGGCTCGATCTTCTCGACTCATTTTTCGGCCAGAAACATCTTGACGATCACCACGACTTGAGCCGACCTATGTTACACATAATGTAACACAAAATATTTACAATTTATATAAATAATGAATTAACCACTTTTTAGCTACTAAAATGTACGACCCCTTTAATTATATATGTTTCGAGTTCTCCAATGAATAAGTATATTATATACATGTATATCTCGGATGAGAAATATTTCTTGTAGGGTAAATTAATTAGGAGTGTTTAACAGTTATTTAATTTATTTTTTAGCATCTAATAGAACTATAACTCCTTACAGTAAATGTTATCTCTACTTATAATATACGTTAAATCATGTTATAAGAAGGACGTATTTATTACAATAAGTAACTTTTAATTAATTTCTTAAAAAAAAAAATCGGATGCAATAAGAGAACTTAGAGTGCAGCGCAGGTGCTGCAACCCAAGATAGCGAGTGCAGCACGTACTGCCCTTCATGTGAAGTACCGTATACCTATTTGAAATTATATGCGAAAAATTGATGCCGGAGCCATGAGATTTGAACCCAAATGTCATAAATTTGGCACAGATTCGAGCATCACTATGTCATATTTTCTTTTATTAAAAAAATTAAGTTCGTTTACTATCTACGTTACAATTATAATTATATATAAAATAATAATAATAAATAAGTTAAAATTCTTACTAAAAATGTGGTAGTGAGAATTTTTTTCCATACACATCTTAGTACCGTCATTGATACGTACAGTAGAGAAATGTTTTCCTCAAAAGTGTGTTGATTTACTCGATATTTTATTTTAATGATGGGGTGTTAGATCTTCATAATTTTCCGCCCAATCAAATACAGCAACCGAACAAGTCAATGCACACTAGCGGATAAAACATATTTTTCCCGTATAATAATACACAAAGATACCTGTTCATTAATGCAGCCATATAAATAAATATATAGTTTTTTTATCACAACTTATTAATGCAAGAAAAAAAAAGGAAATTAATTAGAGGTCTTTGTCAGAGGGTTAGACTTAATTTGTAGTCCCTGTCAGAAGATCAGAAATCATATAGTCCTTATTTTTTGTGTTAGTTTAATTTTTAGTCTTTGCTTTTTATTTTTAATCCCTATTTTTTATTTTTCAGTATTTATGAGTCTTAGAAGACGAGTCGTCCTTTTAACATCAACTTTTTTCTATTTTGCTATTTCTTTTTCTACTCTTTCCCTAGTTACATTCGTTACAATTTCTTTTGTATCAGTTACAGTAAATTTTTATATCTGTTACAGTAAGCCTTCTTTCCTTATGCATACTTACATTCGTTACAGTTGTCTTTGTATCAGTTACAATCAACTTTTATATTTATTACATTAAGCCTTTGTAATTGTTATAGACAACAGCTATAAGCTCTTACAAAAGAAAAAAAAAATTATTTATTTGCAAGTGCTAATATTCAAACCCAAGTCTTCACAAAGAAGACAATACTCTTACCACTAAGCTACAACTACATTTGTGTTATACATAACATATATATATTTATTAAGTATTGTAGTAAATATAATTCTCTATTACAACTTATGTTAAGTCTTGTTACAGTCAATATCATTCCTTGTTACAAGATACATTAAGTTCTGTTACAGTAAATATTATCATCTATTATAATAAGCATAATTCTCTATTACAACTTATGTTAAGTCTTGTTACAGTATACATTAAGTTCTATTATACATTAAGATTTGTTACAATATATATTAATCTTTGTTACAATATATATTAAGTTCTATTACAACTTATGTTAAGTCTTGTTACACTATATATTAGACTCTATTACAACTATACATTAAACTCTATTACAATATACATTAAGCTCTTTTACAGTATACGTTAAGCTCTATTACAGTATACATTAAGTTATTGTAACAGAGCTTATGTATATTGTAATAGAGCTTAATGTATACTTGTAATAGAGCTTAATGTATACTGTAACAAGATTTAACATAAGTTGTAATAGAGCTTAATATATGTTGTAACAAAAGTTAATGTATATTGTAACAAATGTTAATGTATACTGTAACAAGACTTAACATAAGTTGTAATAGTGCTTAATATATATTGTAACAAAGGTTAATGTATATTGTAACAAATGTTAATGTATATTGTAACAAATGTTAATGTATATTGTAATAGAGCTAATATATATTGTAACAAAGGTTAATGTATATTGTAACAAAAGTTAATGTATATTGTAACAAAAGTTAATATATATTGTAACAAAGCTTAATGCATATTGTAATAGAGCTTAATGTATACTGTAACAAGACTTAACATAAGTTGTAATATATAATTATATTTACTATAATAGATGATAATGTTTACTGTAACAGAACTTAATGTATATTATAACAGGGAATGATATTGACTGTAACAAGACTTAACATAAGTTGTAATAGAGAATTATGTTTATTATAATACTTAATTAAATATATTATATATTGTATATTGTAATACAAATGTAGTTTGAATTCTAGCACTTGCAAACAAATAAATTTTATAGTTGTAATCTGTAATAGTTAGAAAGGTTTACTGTAACAGATATAAAGACTTACTATAACTGATACAAAGACAACTGTAACGAATGTAAGTGTGCATAAGGAAAGAAGATTTACTGTAACAGATATAAAGACTTTCTGTAACTGATACAAAGACCTGTAGCGAATGTAAGTATGCATAGGGAAAGAAGATTTACTGTAACAGATATAAAGACTTACTGTAACAGATATAAAAGCTTACTGTAACTGATACAAAGACAACTGTAACAAATGTAACTAGAGAAATAGCAAAAGAAGAAAAGACAAAATAAGAAAAAGTTGATGTTAAAAAGACGACTCATTTTCCAAGACTCATTAAATATTTAAAAATAAAAAATAAGGATTAAAAATTAAACTAACATAAAAAATAAAGATTATATAACTTTGATCTTCTGACAATAATTACAAATTAAATCAACAATGACCTCTAATTAATTCCAAAAAAAAAAATAACTCAAGGGCGAGGAACTTGGTCCTCTCCTTTCGGCCGCCACCGGCGTATGAGTGGCTACGAGGATTAAAAAAAGGTTAAAGTCATCAATCATCATAAGGGCCCAGATGCATGTATCTTCTAGAAGAAGAATATCCATTACGATCCGTAATTTAAAAAAAAAATGCGCTTGGTCGGCCTTGGAACCGGCCAGATGGGGTCGGCGTTTGGACACGGACAGCGACTGACACCGACAAGACGACGTTGCCACGTGCTGTCCCGCGGCGAGTAAGCGGACCACTTGTAAAGAGTAGTGGCGGCTCGCAACATAAAGTCCAACTAGTGACCATTAGTCATCTTTCGCATGACAAATACTTATATTTGGGTAGCTGAGTAGAAATATTTGGTAGAACTCATCTCAAAAGATATCATTAGGTTATTCGTCAGCGTGAGTTCTACTATTTTTTTTTTCTTTCGATTTATTTTTCAATATAAAAATTTATTTATCTTTTTTGAATTAATTAGTTATTTATCACTTTTAATTGATTATTTACCATCTTTAAGATAATAAATAGCTAATTAGATAAAGACAAATATTTTTTTTATATTTTAAAGAGATAAATTACTTATAAGTCTATGTCAAAGAGAGAGACTTATTTCTTAATCTCCATTAGAAAAAGATGCCTCAAACAATGTCTCTTTTTAGTAGACTTTAATAATTAGCCCTTGAAAAGACAATTTTCATCTTCTTCTTTTTTTTTCTTCTCATTTTACCCTTCCATCTATATGTACTTTTATTTCTTGCCATCAGATATGTATAACCACTGCGTTCATATTTTAACTCATTTTTTCATCTGCTTTAACTAATTTTCTTGTCTACTTTATCCAATTTTCTCATCTATTTTTAACTAGATTCTACATCTACTTTAACTTATCATTTATGTTTTTATTATATTTTTTTACATTTTAACCAAATTCTTCTTCTACTTTAACTTACGCATAATATTAATTTAACACATCTATACGTGTACTTTAACAGATAGTGTTACTATTCGTAACGGGGGTCGGCTCAAGTCGAGGTGACAGCCGAGATGATAGCCGAGGTGACCAAAGCGAGGTTTTCAAACCAAGACGACCAAGACGAGGTGACAAGACCGAGGTCCGCTTAACCGACGTAAGACGCATGCTCCAAGCCCCGATCTTGATGACTGAGAACCTGTAAAGCCCACCGAGGGGTCTCAGTGGGAAGACACTCCGATGCTCAAGTCAGTCACTAGATGAAAAGAATGGCCTAGCCCAAGGAGCATAACAATGTACCTATGTATGTGGAATGTCTGCCTCTTATATAGGGGTAGATTACCCATGACAACCGTTTGGACAACCCTGCAAATCTCGAGTCAGGTCTCCTTAATCATCGCCACGACGTCGTTGAAACCGCCATACTAGATCATGGTCTTAATGGTTGCCGTTACCGAGTGCACGACCCGTGACCATTACCTCAGTGGTTAATGCCTCGGCAATTACGTACATGAGCCACGTTCCAGGGAATCCCGCATACGGATCGTGCTCTGAGTCGGTTACGGCTGAGCTACTGTTGTTGGTCCAACGGGGTGTAAAGAGGCCGGTCTAGCCGACCTGAGTCATCGACCTAGACGACACCAAGATCTTTGGTCCAAGCCACATCAGGACATTGACTTTGGTACTCTGGGAGGTCGATCGAGCCGAGGCTCCAGCCAACCTATGGGAGCTCTCCGTTTTGGAGAGGTTGCTCTTCTTTAAACTTCAACCATTTATATATTTTACAATAGATGATGATATCAGTTAAAATAAAAAAGAAAATCGATTAAAGTAGAGGAGAAAACTAGTTAAAGTATGTAGGAGAGAAAACATGTTAAAGAAGAGGAAACTTATTAAAAAAGAAGGAAAGTCAGTAAAGTGTCTTATCTATTAATGTAGTAGTTGTAGTGTGTTGAACTAGTAGTTATAGTTTGATAAAGTCATAGTTGTTGTTTGTTAAAATAGTAGTTGTAGTGTGTTAAAGTAGACGATGAAACAAGTTAAAGTAAAAAAGAAAACTATTAAAGAAGAAGAGGAAATCAGTTAAAATATGTGGGTTTAAAGTAATTATTGATATAATTTAAAGTGTAACTTGAAAGGTTTTAAAGTAAGAGTTAATTTTTTTTGAAGTAATAGTTGCTCAAGATCAGAAGGTAGAAAATGTTAATTAGATATTGTCAACGTAGATCTTAATAAAGTAGGGATTAGAAATTAATATCCATAAAAGTATTTGGGACATTTTATATAGACATTTTTGACAGGGACCTACAGTTAAGGTCTTGTAGTGACCCTAGATATTTATGCCCAATAAGGCTCCATATCCAAGTCTGCCTCCCGTGATTAGACTCACCACACACGTCCAGAAAGAATATAAAAGACAACCACAATAGTATAATATACAGAAGGTATATGTAATCATACTCATTTTCATCAATTACATTGTCCCAATATATTATTACATGTCCAAGAGAAAAGTACAACACCTGGGGCATATCTCGAGGGAGCAAAGCTCACACAATGACAACTATGACTCAAATGTTGGTGGTACAAGTCTGTCACAACGTTTCCACACACCAAAACCACGGTAAACTCTTAAAGGAATTATAAGGGACTGTGCCTCAACAAGTCACCAGCTCAGCATGGACTCCCAAAAACAACAACAAACCAGTAACAGCCAAAAGGAATCGAGACCTCCACCACAAAAATTCTCACTGGCCACACTCACCACAGTAGCATTGAAGCAAAATGTTCTAACAGTAAACATACTTAAGCTACAATTAAATGTAAATACCCCAACTAACACTGCTCCTGAAGAGTAAAGGAAACCACAGGACTATAACAAAAACACCAGTCCACACAGCAACCTAAACGACCACGCTACGTGCCACACGGGCAAACCAATAATGAACGGTAACGGGACTGTCAACAAAGAGCCAGTCCACCACACATTGAAATAATGGAACACAACCGAACGGCTACCCATAAGAGGGTAAAACACAACAAGTGGGAGGTCCTACAACACGACCTCCACGAAGCACAGTTCCACCTCAACACTTGAAAAAGGCTGGCATACGTCGTGCCACAACCACCAGCTACACAATAAGGGTACAAGTGTTTACAACCACAAGGTACCACAACTGAACCACAAGTGTCACTGTGCCACCAGCATGACACACAACAAATGAGCACAAACCACAACCGGTGAGCCACCACTCACAAGCCACAACCACTAGTAAAGCTCGAGTCGGAAGGAACGACGCCACCACATGGGTAAAGACTACTAGTTCATGACGCGAGTATCCAACCCGGATAACACAACACGAGAACTACCTCTCAGTTTCGCAATCTAGGACGAAAGATCCAACTGCCGCTCCACAAACACATAGTAAAGCCAACAAATTGTGGAGACCAACCAACACCACACCTACAGACTAGACAACTACAGGCCCATGCCTAGCACCTTTAAGGACTCTGGTCCGAGCTCCCTAAAGTGAGGCACTGAAAAATAAGACTACTTGGGGCCTAGTACGTCTACTGGTGTTCGTACTCCCAACTACGAGTGCGCTACAATCGACTGAACACAAGCTCTTACACAAATCACTGCCCCATTACTGTCCTTCCCTCAGCTGGATATACAACCTAACATAGGAGTGAGGGTGTCCAGGAAGATGACACAGACCTCGACGGTACACACACACAGTACCGAGCAACAACGTTCCTAGCTCACAAAGAACCTTCCTAGCTCACAAAGAACCTGGGGTACCTGACTGAAGAGGTATTCTAGAATAGGCACCGGACCATCAAACTCAGCAAACACACAAACCACGCGGAGTACTCAACATACACATCTAACCTTTACTCATAACCACGGTAATCACATACTAACTTATTTGTCATTGGTCATTACATGACTTCCAAAGCAACCACAAACCATTGTTCATATAAACCACATAACCTTACTATAATAACATTCTTAACATGATTAACATAACTCACTAATTAATCACAAACCAATCTATTAACCTAAACATCCTTTACTAATACAAAAACAACTTAAACACCTTAATAGCACCCTAGAAAACCAAGGCTAGGTCAACACAAGACCCTCATTGCGCAACCTCCACAACATATAACACAAACCTTGGAAGCTAAAATGCGACGGACACAGTCGTCACCTTCTAAATCGTGACGACCCCACCGGTCACGTCCAGAAGAGAAACGCGATATGGCCCAATGTCGCGACATGAACACAACAACCTGATACGTCGCCTTCACACCAATCGAAACACCAGAAATGTGACGACCAAAAGTGTTGCCTCACGACCAATCGGTTGCATGAACACAACTCACTCATGCGACACATTCACACCAATCAATACCCAGTCTTCAATCGGAAGAGAGATGCGACGGACTAGCCCGACGCGTTCTCATCAAAACGCGACGGCTCAACCTGTCGCCTTTTCAGGCAGATAGGCCGAACCCCTCCTTCCTTCATGAAACCATTCTAAACCACATCTAAGCTAACATTCAAATCTCTACAAAGCTCCAAAGCATTTAAATCAAATTCTAAACCTTTTTCGGCAGACACACTACCATAGCATGCTTTACAAAGCTCCAAAGCATTTAAATCAAATGAAACCTCAAGGGAAGTCTCCCTACCATTACGAAGAACTTGAATCTCACGAAGAACGTCACACCGCTGGCGTATCCATGCTCTGGATGCCCTCCTCGCATGGACCCCGCTCTGGACCAACCACTTGGAAACCGAAAATGGCAGAAAAGTCACAAAACCTTATCCCCTCTGCCGGATAGAGCCACCTCTGCTCTGTCTGGCCTGAAACAGAGTATTAAATGCTCAGTCAAAATTGCGATGTAGGCAGACGTCACATTTAGAACACCTTAAACACAACCACCCACATTGTCGCCAGTCGGAAACCTCGCCAGAAAGGTGATTCCTAAAACGCGACGTACGCAACCGTCGCATTCTCAAATTGCGACGTACCATCCCGACGCATTTATGAACAATGCCACAGCCGATTGAATAACCAATATGAAGAACGCGACCACTGAAGCTGTCGCATTCAAAAAGTGACGACATACCCCGTCGTCGCCTTCTTCACCAGTAAACATGCGGGTCATATGGGTCCGAATTTTTGGCCCACAACACCCACACATGGCACGAAGGCCACAAACAAGGCTCTATGACCCCACATTGGTCATGAGCACCACAACAAAACCACTAAACCCGGATCCGAATGACCACGACGTTATAGGTCCCCTCTCTGATAAGCCCTTTTCAAATTATTTGTCAGGTTTGATGTTTTTTGTCACTGCTAATATTAAGAGATGATAAATAATAGGTTAAAGATGACAAATAAAGTTATGATGAATGATATAAAATATTTAATGTTCTTGTTAGAATGATGTAAGGGTATTTAAAGAGCATTGAATAATCATACAAGTAGCTAATTTTTAACAAATTATTTGTCTCTATTATCTAATTATTTGTCATTATTCTCTAATTATTTGTCACATTTAATTTGTTATTTCTCACTCTTAATACTAAGAGTGACAATGATGTATGAATATTTAAAAAATATTTAGTACTCTTATTAGGGAGGACATCATCTAATGATAAATATTGATGGTACGGTGCTCATACTTGTCATCTACATGTATAGTCCACATTTCTCTTTTCACTGTGCATACTTTTAAGGGAGAATTAATTGTTGGTCCCTGGCAAGGATCTGACATTATTTTCAACCCTCTATCAGGTTTTCCTGTGTTGTCCAGTCCCTGCTTTATGCGGAATTTATTTTTAGGTCCTTGCTAACCCCCCCCCCCCCACCCCCAGCGACTTTTTCATTTGCGAAAGTGTGTAACTGCATAAGTATGTGTAATTGCATAAGTATATAAATCATGTAACTGCATAAGTATGTAATTACATACTTATGTAGTTACATATGTAACTCTATAAGTATGTATGTACATAGTTTTTAACACCTTAAGTTTGTAAATATTTCTTCTTGTAACTGTGTAACAAGATATGAAGTAGTTAAACAGTTAAATGAGTAACTGCGTAAGTATGTAATTACCTAGTTTTACTTTACGAAAGTCTGTAAGTACATACTTACGCAATGTGTAACTGCATAAGTATGTACTTATAGAGTTACATGTGTAACTGTGTATGTATGTAATTCTTATAACTGTGTAAGTATGTAATTACATACTTATGTAGTTACACATGTAACTCTGTAACTACATAGAGATTTTGTAAGTATGTAACTAGAGCTTACCTAGTTACATACTTTCATAGTTTCAGAATGACTTACCTAGTTACCAGGGCTTACCTAGTTACAGATTTACATGTTTAATTCTTGTAATTACGTAAATATGTAAGTCTTGTAACTCTATAAGTATGTAGTTACAGAGTTACACATGTAAGTGTGAAACTACACATGTAACTACATACTCTGTAACTACACATGTAATTACAGAATTACATAGTATGTAACTCAGGGACGCTGTAACTAGGTAAGTCCTTTGTAACTAGGTAATGACAAAGTTATAGAAGGGCTTACCTACGTAAGTGTAATTATAGAGTTACAAGAGACTTACCTAATTACAGAGTCACTGAGTTACATACTATGTAACTCTGTAATTACATGTGTAGTTATAGAGTTACATGTGTAGTTACATAATATGTACATGTGTAATTACACACTTACATGTAGTTACAAAGTTACACATATAACTTTATAACTACATACTTACGCAGTTACAGGAATTACACATGTAACTCTGTAACTAGGTAAGTCCTGGTAACTGGGTAAGTCATTCTGAAACTATGCAAGTTTGTAACTAGGTAAGCCCTAGTTACAGAGTTACAGACTTACTAATTGCTATGTAGTTATAGAGTTACATGTGTAACTGTATAAGTATGTAATTACATACTTACGCAGTTACAGGAATTACATACTTACACAGTTACACTTGTAACTCTGTAAGTACAAACTTATGAAGTTCCACACTTTTGTAGGTGAAACAGTCGTTGGGGGAGGATAATAGGGGGTTGACGATAGGGACCTAAAAATAAATTCCGCATAAAGCAGGGACTGGACGGTGCAGAAAAATCTAACAGGGACCTGAAAATAATGTCAGATCTCTACCAAGAACCAATATTTTTTTTTTTAAATATAGCCAGACCAAGGAGGTAGGTAGGGGCAACCTCACAGAGTGAGAGGGCCACTACCATACCCAAGAGACTAGGATTGGATTTTCATTTAGAAATGGAGAGTAAGTACAAAAGCAGGCTAAGGCCCAAGAACCAATAATTAATTCTCTCTACTTTTAATGTTATTTGAGCCTCCTTTGTTTTATTCTAAAATAATTTAATTTTTCAAAAACTAATATATTTGGGTGTTTCCTTATTTGGATGACTACGAAATAAAGAAGAATATTTTGTTGTTTGGTTATTGTTGTGGCTGATCTTCCAATGTCCACTAGAGCATGGTTGTTACAGCCGAGATGTTTGTGTCATCAACGAGAGCTACCGTCTGACCTGCTGTTGAGACTTGCAAGACCATTAAGGGACCTCGGTGGAAAGATACTCTGACGCTCAAGTCAGTGGATTGGCCGAAAAGAATGACAAATTCTGGAGAACAGAGTGCGTACCTATGAGCGTCAAGCGTATCCCTATATATAGTAGGCCAAACACCTTTGAACTGGGGGCCTTTCTCACGGATATCGTGCCATGTCACCGTAATTGTTAGGATCAAATTTTTTTTCTTTTTCTAATTGATTTCTTGTAAAAAAAAGAAATACAAACAAATAAATAAATAATAGAAAAAAAAGTATAGTATTTAGTTTAGGATAATTTTTCTTTTATTTTATTACTTATGGCTGCACATGCTTAGTGAAAGGATGTCATCACCGCCACCTTATCCCTTTACAACCCAAGCCTCATCCACTGGACCTTATCCACTCACCTCACCATCCTTATCCCCCCCCTGCCATCCTTATCTCCATCTGCCAACTTTATCTCTACCCACGCCATCTCACCTGAGGTTATATAAAAAGAGGAGGAGGAGTGAAGGAGAGGAGGGAAGTAAGAAGAGGTAGCAGAAATTTAGCTGCGTAGGAGTGTTAAGAAGAAAGAAGGAGAAGAGGGAGGCCTTTAAATAAGGAAAAGAAAGAGAGAAAGAGATAGGGGAAGGACTTGCATAAGAAGAGAGAGAGAGAGAGAGAGAGAGAGAGAGAGAGAGAGAGAGAGAGAGAGAGAGAGAGAGAGAGAGGAGTGTGTACTAGTAAGGTAGATAGATGATGTGTTAGACCTATAATTATATTATATTATTTTGTTGTCTTACTTCGTTCATGTTATCAATTATGTTATTGTACTATGTTATCTAAGTGCCCATTTTACTTTATGATTATCCAGTTTAATTTTAGTTGATACTCCAAATCAATTTACTTGAATTCTTTTGCTATTTAATTGTATCCATAAGACTCCTCGTTTCGGCTTCTACACTACAATTAATCTGATACATAAGTATTTTATTTTATCTATAAATTATGAGTCAAAATATATCATGGACATTGCCACCCTGAGGATCTTGTGGACCGAAACCCTTATAGACATCTATTTGGGTAAAGTCAATTTTGGACTCGAGGACAACGAGTTTTCTGTAAAAATCCTAATGTATCATCCGATTTGGATGAAGTTAGGTGGGGATCCGTCCTCCGGTATTGCGCATTGCCAAGACTTGGTACTTTTGTCCAGACACCAGGTAAATATGTGTGTGTTTTTGGGCCTCAGTGGAGAGTGGGCGACACATGTCCAAAAATGGTATAAGTGAATTTTTAACAGAGTAATGCAAATAATAAATTTAAATTATCGTTACCTAAACTTTAATTTTATGTTGTTTAACTCAACTACTTATTATTAAATGTCTTCATTTTCTTTCTACGATATTCCGGATACAGTTGTTATATGTTATGCTTAATAACAAAATTTTATACTTTTGTATATGTATATACTTATACTGTTATTACTGTTTTTCTTTATGGTCCTGATACCTACTGAGTCTTTGACTCATTGTATATATATGTTTATTTTTCTTTTTCAGGAAATCCAAAAGAATGTCCAGAACTAGCCCAGAAGGAAGAATAGTTTTTTTTTTCTTTTTTATATCGCTACGATGTATTATTACTTCTTTCTTTTTTATAGCATGTATTATGTAAAGACGATCTGTACGTGATGGTTGGGATAATATAAATGTCCCGTAATTTAGAACTTGCAAACTCTCATTATGTATGTATGCTTATGGATCCGACACTGTAGTCTTCCCAAATTCTTTTTAGAAGCTATTTAAAGAGAATTTTGGGGGCGTTACAGAAGATGGTATCAGAGCATTGAGAGATTGTAACTTCTAGTTACCACCATCAAGAGTAGTATAGAAATAGGTATATGCATATATACCATACATATAAAGGTATATTTACATTCTTATAGTTAGATTTAGAAGATAATGTAAATTGTTGATTGTTTCAGACCCCATGGCAGAAAACTCCAAGAGGGAATTGTTGAAACATTTGCAAGGATGGAAGGAAGCAGGAGAAAAATATGCAAAGAAACAAGAGGAAACACATGCCCAGATTAAGAAGAAAATGGTAGCCATGATATATGACACTTTGGAAGAAGCATCCTCATCCTCCGACGTCTTCAAAACTAGTACACAGCTGGATGAAATAAATTTGCTCCTTGATCAACTCATAGAAAAGCAAGTGAAGATGCAGAGCAAAATCCAACACCAATGGGATGCAGTCCAAGAACTGGTTTCTAAAATAATTACCTCTCCTTATGAGTCTGTCAGTTCGGCGGTTAAACCCCCATCTCATAGGATACCAGACCCTGCCTCAATGTATTTTGAGCAGTCACCCTTCTTTGAACTACCTCCTATGGATCCATTCCTTAAAAATTGGCCGCCACCTGTACCACCACCTCTAGACAGGACATCTCTACCAAGATTGTCCTCAACCATAAAGAAGGACGGTGTTACTGATAATCTAGTGAAATTATGTAGATATACGTATGAAAGTGTGTGTGCTCGAAGGGTCGATAGTAGACCTTGTATGTATATATATATATATATATATATATATATATATATATATATATATATAATGTTTGCATAAGTAAGGAGTTGTATAGGATGGCAAGCATATGTAAGAACTTGTTAAATATATGTTGGTAAGCATGACTTGCGTAGCTTGTTGTTATCATATTTTTGATCTCTCATAAAGTTTATTTTGACAGAATATGTCGACTGGCAAAGAGACTCTTGTTCCCAATACTTCTGATTTAGAGGACCACATTTCGGGTGGTTCCAATCTAGGAGCAAATGCCAACCAAGGTGTACCACGCCCGACAGTCATGTCAGACATGGGAGGTTTCATCCCAACCCTCCAAGGTTTTCTTCAGCTCCAGCAACAGCTGTTACAACAACAGTTGCAACCCATTCCTCGGCCAGACATCACTCCTAATATGGAGAGATTTCTTCGACTAGCACCCCCTTCCTTTAAAGGGGAGTGTCGTCCAGAAATTGTTAATTCTTGGATTTGCGAAATGGAAAAAAATTTCGAGTTATGCGGTGCCCAGAGGAGGATAAAGTTAACCTAGCAACTTATATGTTGCTCGATCAGGCAGATGTCTGGTGAAGGCAATGCTGCGTACTACCTTCTTAGATCGGGAAGGAGATATTCCTTGGGAGGAATTTTTAGAAGCCTTTAAAGAAAAGTTTTTCCCAGAACACATCCGAGATCAAAAGGAAAGAGAATTTTTAGATTTGCAACAAGGGAACCTATCAGTTGCTGAATATGAGGCCAAATTTTCTAAACTTGGAATTTATGTTCCTCACATTTTTGATGACCCTCGTCGAAAGTTGAAGAAATTCATTGATGGTTAAAGAGTAACATTAGACGATTTGTTGCAACCCATGACCCTGACACTTATGTTAAGGCATTAAGAATTGCCCACCTTGCCGAAAGAGAAAATAATAGGTGAGGTATTTTGTATTTTCGATAAATCAATTTTAACAATATGTGGTGGCAGTATCTTACAAATAAATTTCAGGTTTATTGAGGAACAAAAGAAATCAATCAAGAGGCAAGCTCCAGCACCATCAACTTGTCAGGATATGAAGAAATTTAGGAAACCAAGTTCGGCACCTATGCCCACAGTTAAATCTGTTCCTTATCTATTATGCGCTCGGTGCGGTCATCCCCATCCGGGTAATGAGTGTTGGAGGGTGAGTGGCAAGTGTTTCAATTGTGGCGAGATTGGCCATCTAATAAAGGACTGCCCAAAACCACTCAAATCTAAACCAGAGCAAAGAGGACAACAATTTCAAGGGTGAGTCTTTGCTATGACTTTGGAAGAAGTTGAAGCCACACCGTCTGTGGTCGAAGGTATGCTTCTAATAGAAGGTAATTATGCTAGAGTGCTTTTTGACCCTGGTGCCACACATTCCTTCATCTCAAATACTTTTGCCCACTTATTGAAGAGCCTCCCTACACAAACTTTTGGGGGGAAATGATAGTTAGCACACCTACAAGGGAGATTATCACCACTCTTCACATGATTCCCTCTGTCAACATTCATATCAACGAAAGACTCTTCTGCGCTAAATTATTCCTATTCAATATAAATGATTTTGATGTTATCTTGGGAATGGATTGGCTAGCAGAAAATTTTGCCCTTTTAATTGTCGACATAAGAAGATCTTATTTCAAAAGCCTAATGAGAAGGAATTCTGTTATCAGTGCCCTAAATCAGGAAAGTTATCATCTCAGCCTTGAAAGCTGCAAAATTGCTAAGTCAAGGATGTAAAGCCTTTTTGGCTAGCATTGTAATTCAAGATGGCTCTGATAAGACATTGGATGACATAGAAGTTGTTCGAGACTTTCCAGATGTCTTCCCAGAAGATCTTCATGGATTGCTGCCTATTCGTGAAATTGATTTCATGATTGAACTTTTTCCGAGAATCACTCCTATCTCTATAGCTCCTTATAGAATGGCCCCAGTTGAATTAGCAGAACTGAAGAAGCAACTTCAAGAACTTCTAGACAAGGGTTTTATTAGACCAAGTGTATCTCCTTGGGGTGCCCCTGTATTATTCGTAAGGAAGAAAGATGGATCAATGAGGTTATGTATCGATTACAGGAACTTAAATCAAGTCACAGTGAAAAACAAATATCCGCTTCCAAGAATAGAGGATTATTTGATCAACTCCAGTCTGCAAAAGTTTTCTGCAAAATTGACCTTAGATCGGGTTATCATCAACTCAGGATTAAGGCAGAAGATGTTTCAAAAACTGCTTTTCGAACCCGATTTGGACACTATGAATTTTTAGTAATGCCGTTTGGACTTACCAATGCACCTGCAGCTTTTATGGATCTAATGAACCGGGTATTCCGAAAGTACTTGGATCAATTTGTTGTGGTATTTATTGATGACATTCTGGTCTATTCTCCTAGTCAGGAAATGCATAGACAACATTTAAGAACAGTATTGCAAATATTAAGAGAAAATCAATTGTATGCAAAATTCAGCAAATGTGAGTTTTGGTCAAATGAAGTGATCTATCTAGGACATGTTATATTAGGTATTGGCATTTCTGTAGATCCTGTTAAGGTGGAAGCAGTCTTGAACTGGGAAAGTCCAAAATCAGTTATGGAAATTCGTAGTTTTCTAAGCTGGCTGGATACTATCGTAGATTCATAGAAGGATTTTCTCTTATTGCTGCCCCTATGACAAAACTAACAAAGAAGGGGGCAAAGTATGTCTGGACAGATGAATGTGAGCAAAGTTTCCAAAAGTTAAAAAGGCAACTAACCTCAGCACCAGTATTAGCCTTACCACAAGGAAGTGATGGCTTCATTGTATACACTGATGCCTCAAGAATTGGTCTAGGTTGTGTATTAATGCAAAATGGTAAGGTCATAGCCTACGCCTCCAGACAATTGAAAGATCATGAAAAGAACTACCCTACACACGATCTAGAATTAGCAGCAGTAGTCCATGCTTTGAAAATTTGGAGGCATTATCTTTATGGGGCAAAGTTTGAAATTTTTGCTGATCATCAAAGTCTCAAGTACATCTTTTCCCAAAAGGAACTTAATCTGAGGCAATGACGATGGATAGAATTAATGAAAGATTATGATTTTACACTCCATATCATTCAGGAAAGGCAAATGTGGTAGCAGATGCACTTAGCCGGAAATTGATGGCACTAATCTTGCATCGAAATTGGAAAATGTTGGAGGAAATGATTGAATACAAACCAGAAATTTGTAGCAGTCAATCAATAATGGCTTATCTCAAGGCTACCCCAATTTTATGGGAGAGTATTATAACATCCCAAAAAGCAGATCCTACCATGCAAGAGTTACTAAAATCAGAAGATTTCATCAAAGGACCTAATGAGGCTATTTTATTTAGAGGTAGATTATGTGTTCCTAATGATCCTAGTTTAAGAAATAATTTGATGTCTGAAGCTCACAAGTCAGACTTCTCTATCCATCCTGGAAGCACCAAGATGTACCAGGATTTAAAAAGAAGTTTTTGGTGGAATGGGATGAAGAGAGATGTTGCTGAATTTGTTTCTAAATGTTTAACATGTCAACAAGTAAAGATCGAACATCAGAGACCTGGAGGGCCGTTGCAAGCTATTGAATTGCTAGAGTGGAAGTGGGAGCATTTAATAATGGATTTTATATCTGGGTTGCCCTTAACCAGGAGAAAGCACGACACTATCTGGGTAATTGTTGATAGATTCAGCAAATCGGCACACTTTTTGCCAATATCTAGAAAGATCACACTGACAGAGATGGCAAAATTATATATTTCTGAATTATCTGCTTACATGGAGTCCCTATATCAATTATTTCTGATCGAGATCCACATTTCACTGCCAGATTTTGGAAAAGTTTGCAATAAGCTTTGGGTACCCAACTAAAATTTAGCTCAGCATTTCATCCTCAGACTGATGGCCAATCAGAGAGAACCATTCAAACTCTCGAGGACATGTTGAGAGCTTGTAGTCTTGAATGGAAAGGTAGTTGGGATGATCATTGGCCATTAATAGAATTTGCTTATAATAACAGCTACCATG
This sequence comes from Colocasia esculenta, assembly GCA_014218235.1. Classification (NCBI taxonomy): domain Eukaryota; kingdom Viridiplantae; phylum Streptophyta; class Magnoliopsida; order Alismatales; family Araceae; genus Colocasia; species Colocasia esculenta. The sequence goes on along the minus strand of CM024762.1, from coordinate 140,620,315 downwards.
CAAGCATCGGAATGGCTCCGTATGAGGCCTTATATGGAAGACCGTGCCGCTCTCCTGTATGCTGGCAAGAGGTTGGTACCAAAAAGTGGGTTGGGCCGCAACAAGTCCTGGATTGTTCAGAAAAGATTGATTTAATTAAGAAGAAATTGGTGGCAGCTCAAAATCGCCAGAAGAGTTATGCTGATAAGAAGAGGAAAATTTGACTTTTGAGATAGGCGATCATGTGTTTCTCAAAGTATCTCCAACCAAAGGAGTAATGCGCTTTGGGAAGCGAGGTAAACTTAGCCCAGATACATTGGACCATTCGAAATTTTGAACATCTTGGTGATGTAGCATATGAGTTAGCTCTACCGCCAGATTTATCACAAGTACACCCAGTGTTCCATGTATCATTGCTTCGAAAATACATCTCGGATCCCTCTCATATCATTGATTACACTCCACTAGAGTCCAACCAAACTTATCTTTTGAAGAAGTACCTGTTTGTATCCTCGATCACAAGGAGAAAGTGCTAAGGAACAAGACCATCCCTTATGTCAAAATCCTTTGGCCTAGTCTTAATTCTGAGGAGGCAACATGGGAATCAGAGGTGGCAATAAGACAGCAATATCCACACTTGTTTGGTAAGTGATGTTTGAAATTTCGAGGTCGAATTTTGTTTAAGGAAGAGAGGATGTTAGGATCACATTTTTTTCTTTTTCTAATTGATTTCTTGTAAAAAAAAAGAGTATAGTATGTAGTTTAAGATAAATTTTCTTTTATTTTATTACTTATAGTGCTGCACATCTTATCCCTTTACAACAAGCCTCCCACTTTATCCCTCACCTTAACCATCTTATCCCCCCCCCTGCCATCCTTATCTCCATCTGCCAACTTATCTCTACCCACCGCCATCTCACCTGAGGTTATATAAGAAGAGGAGGAGGAGTGAAGGCGAGGAGGGAAGTAAGAAGAGGTAGCAAAAATTTAGCTGCGTAGGAGTGTTAAGAGAAAGAAGGAGAAGAGGGAGGCCTTTAAATAAGGGAAAAGAAGAGAGAAAGAGAGAGGGGAAGGACTTTGCGTAAGAGAGAGAGAGGAGAGAGAGAGAGATAAGAGAGAGAGGAGTGTGTACTAGTAAGGTAGGTAGATGATGTGTTAGACCTATAATTATATTATATTATTTTGTTGTCTTACTTTGTTCATGTTATCAATTATGTTATTGTACTATGTTATCTAAGTGCACCCTTTTACTTTATGATTATCTGGTTTAATTTTAGTTGATACTCCCAAATCAATTTACTTGAATTCTTTTGCTATTTAATTGTATCCATAAGACTCCTCGTTTCGGCTTCTACACTACAATTAATCTGATACATAAGTATTTTATTTTATCTATAAATTATGAGTCAAAATATATCATGGACATTGCCACCCTGAGGATCTTGTGGACTGAAACCCTTATAGGCATATATTTGGGTAAAGTCAATTTTGGACTCGAGGACAACGAGTTTTCTGTAAAATCCTAATGTATCATCCGATTTGGATGAAGTTAGGTGGGGATCCGTCCTCCGGTATTGCGCATTGCCAAGACTTGGTATTTTGTCCAGGCACCAGGTAAATATGTGTGTGTTTTGGGCCTCAGTGGAGAGTGGGCGACACATGTCCAAAATGGTATAAGCGAATTTTTAACAGAGTAATGAAAATAATAAATTTAAATTATCGTTACCTAAACTTTAATTTTATGTTGTTTAACTCAACTAATTATTATTAAATGTCTTCATTTTCTTTCTACTATATTCCAGATACAGTTGTTATATATGTTATGCTTAATAACAAAATTTTATACTTTTGTATATGTATATACTTATACTGTTATTACTGTTTTTCCTTATGGTCCTGATACTACTGAGTCTTTGACTCATTATATATATGTTTATTTTTCTTTTCAGAAAATCCAGAAGAAGGTCCAGAACTAGCCTAGAAGGAAGAATAGTTTTTTTTTCTTTTTTATATCGCTACAATGTATTATTACTTCTTTTTTTTTATAGCATGTATTATGTAAAGACAATCTGTACGTGATGGTTGGGATAATATAAATGTCCCGTAATTTAGAACTTGCAAACTCTCATTATGTATGTATGCTTCTGGATCCGACACTGTAGTCTTCCCAAATTCTTTTTAGAAGCTATTTAAAGAGAATTTTGGGGGCGTTACAGTAATAGTCAAGCCATATCGACTAAATCGTGGTCTTAATAGTCGTCGTTACAAGGCACACGATTTGTGGCAATTAATCCCAATGATTGAGTAGTGGGCCGTTGCGCGATCCATGACGCTCGGATTATTGGGGCCATATTGTGCACTCCACATTAGATGGGGTTGAGGCTACCTACTTCGAACCTATGCCAGATGGGCCTCGTCGGCCTAAGTGAACATCTAGCGTCTCGACTGAGGCCGACGCTCAACACTTGGAGCGTGGGAGCTATCCTGTCTGTTATAGAGATATAATTTTAGTTTTCCATGTGTTGTTCTTCCCCGATATTGGCCAGGGTCTATGTGGCTAAGGTCTAGATGTCCTCGTTATCGACGAGTGCTCTTGTCTTACCTACACCTAAGATCTGTAAGATTATTGAGGGGTTTCGGTGGGAAGACATTCCGACGATCATGTCACAGGCTCAGTGGGGACCACCCAAAAACCACACAACTAACAGAAGAGACCTCAACCGCAAAAGGTCTCACTGGCCACACAAATAGCCAAACCACATCCTACTTACTTAAACTATGGTTAATCAACATTAACATAAACATATCAATTAATGTAAAACTCGGAAGGTAAAAGGAAACAACAGGACTAGAACAACAATACTAATCCACCCAACCACTGGGAATACCTCAACCTCTAACCCCACTGGCAGACCACTGCCCAGGCTTCAAGTCTCACAGGTAAACTATTGCCTCAGCTACAAGCCTCACAGGCAAACTACCCACGCAGGGTAACCGAACTGGCATCAACATGCCAAATCCAGCACATAACGGAACCGTAATCGGAAACTTACCCTAAACAGGGTATACAGCATGTGTGGAAGGTCACATCTCACGACCTCCATAAAAACACTGATTCCACCTCAACACCTGAAAGGTAGGTACACAATGTACCACGAGAAACGGATACCCACAAAGGGTACAGGTACCTACCTCCACAAGGTACCACCACGGTAACCTCAACCACACAGGTGCCACCACACGGCACACCACAACTAAACCTGTGCCACCACAAGGGCACACCATAACGAGAACCGAGCCCCTACCAGAGCACACCTTAACTAGTAAGAACCACAACGGTGAGTCAACACTCACAAACCTAAACTACATGTAAAGCATGAGTCGAAAGGAACGAGGCCACCATACGGGAACAGACTACTGGTTCATGACGCCAGTATCCAACCCGGACAACACAACACAAGAACTACCTCTCAGTCTCGCCGTCAAGGACGAAAGGTTCAACTGCCGCTCCACAAGCACAAGCCAATGAACAGTGGAGACCAACCAACACCACAACCTACAGGTCACACACCCTATAGGCTAGGGCTGCAAACGGGTCGGGTTCGGAACCAGAAACACAGATTCCGATTCTGATAACCGAAATATGGTTTCGATTCCGATTCCAATAAAATTAGAATGGTAATTCCGATTCCGATAACATTACCGGAACCGAAATTTCGATAAGCTAAGGTGTTTACCATAATTTTACCTTTTGAGTTTATGATAATTTATCGGAATAACCGATACCGATTCTGATTCTGATTATTTTTCAATTCCGATTCCGATTCTGATAGCTTATCGAAATATCCGATACCGATTCCGATAAGCTATCGGTATCATTTTCTGATTCCGAAACCGATACTTTTTATTAGAATCGGGTCGAAATATCAGAATATCGGGTTCCGTTTACACTACAGGCCCATGCCTGGCACCTTTAGGGACTCTGGCCTGAGCTCCCTAAAGTGAGACACTGGAAACACAGGACTAGCTGGGGACCAGTACGACCACTACAAGAAAAATCAATTTTACCGACGGATATTTCCGACAGAATAATTTCGTCGGAACTATCGACGGACTTATTTCCGACGAAAATATCCGTTGGTAATACTGACGGATGAACTTCCGTCGGAACGTTCCGTTATACTTCTAGATTACCGACGGCTATTCGACGGAAATAATTCTATCAAAATATCCTTCGGAAATTCCGCAATTTCTCTCTCTCTCTCTCTCTCTCTCTCTCTCCTCTCTCTCTCTCTCTCTCTCTCTCTCTCTCTCTCTCCTCTCCCGCCGCCTACAGTGCCACCGGCCGTCGCGACCTTGGCCTACCGCCGCCCCAACTTTCCGCCCCGCTACCCTGTGCCACCGGCCGTCGCGACCCTGGCCTGCCACTGCTACCCCGCGTGCCGCCTTCTCCTGGACCTTGCGCCGCCGCCTCCACCAGAGCCCATCCAGGTGTGTACTCCTCTCCCCCTCCCCATCCCGGCGAACCCCACCCCCTCTTCCACTCCCATAATTGCCAGCCTCCTCCCCCTCCCGTGATGCCCACCCCTTCCCTCTCCCACCCCCACTACTCCCGACCCCTGGCGCCCACCCCTGCCTCCTCCCCCTCCTGTCGCCCCCTCCCCCTCTTGCCGGCACCCCCTCCCTCCCTCTCTGCACCACCGCCCCCCCCCCTCCCCCTTCTGCGGGCGACCCCCTCCCCCTCCCCCTCTTTCCAGCACCCCCCTTCCCCTCCTGCGGGCGGCCTCCTCCCCCTGTCTAGGAGTCCTTTTCGTGGTCTATTTTCTATTAAATAAGAGGGATAATTTGCAAAATTTTATAGCATGCAGTCTTAGTTCTATTTTGTTTTCCTCAGATTTGTGTGATATGATAAAGATGTTAAACTCACATGAAACAACTATGAAGTTATGCTATGGATCAACTTGTCTGCTCGTGCTTGATTTTCAATTTTATTACGGTTTTATGATTGAATACTATATAAAGAATATGTAAAACCTATAGTAAGAATTTTCCCACCTTAAGTATGCATGGTTTGTTTACTGTTTGGTTTATGATGTGATTGTGTTTATTTTATCTTGCAAGAATTTTGTAGGTCATATTTTAACATGTTAATCCGATTTCTGTTTCATCATTTTAATCCTTATATGAAGATATGAATGCTTATTTTGAAAGACAATGAGCATGATAATACGACTAAGCTGTGTAAGACCACGATGCCATGTGTAAGAAACATGGATATTGCCATCGAAGGAGATATGGACTACCCTTATAGGCATCTGTGGGGAGTCAAGTTAAAGAAAAATGCTTGTTAACAGTCCTATATTGGCATGTCGATGATCCACTCAAAACATTATTTTAGGTAATATGATCCAATCAAAATTGATGGCAAAAGTGTGGAAATCGAATCTTTGACTTTTGAAAGGTTTCATAGATAGGGAGGCTTTAATATATTGGAATTGGGGTATTTGCGATCTTAGACACGATGGGCTCGATAAACTATTTTAACTCATTTTAAAAATTTATTATTAAAATTTAGACACAAATCAGAGTATCAGACCGAATTGATTGATATATGTTTTGATATGTATTGATAAGAAAAGTTTTTGACGAAATTATTTTTGACGAAATAAGATTTATATAGCCGACCTCGAATAATGGGATAAAGCTCTATGATGATGATGATGGTAATGATAAGAGAGTTGTGTTCAATAGTAAACTTACATAGGCGGATCAATTTATAATCAGTGAGGTCATGTGATCTCACTAGATTCTAAAATATTTATTAAAATATTAAATTTTATCATGACTGACTCCATTAGACTAAGAACATAAGTTTTAAAGGTGCACCCACTACATGAAAATCCTAGATCTGTTACTGAGAATCTAGTCCCCGTTCCAAGTTAGATTTTCAATTTTTTTAGATAGATATGGATAATTTTGAGATGAGGACATATGCCTACTCTTAAGTTAGTTTGTTTATCTCGGCCATAATCATACTTCATTTGTAATTTTTTTCTTGATTAGTATTGTAGTTCTTACATTAATGTAATTCATTTACATGTATGTGTGAATTTGTTTTAATATTGCACTTGTTCACATGACCTATTTTGTTTTCATATTCCTTTCATATTTATGTGGCTTTTAAATTTGATCTATGCATTATAGCAATTTATCACTGCACACACCTTAGGAGAGCGTGTTAAGCCCGTGTCAATGAACCTTCCCGTTCAAGACTTTGGATTGATGTGCACGAGTCTTATTTTCAATGATGAGAACGTGTATATCTAAGTCAAAGTCTTGAATTGTCCCGTTTTGGATAGTCTGTGAATGTTTGATCGCAGTTAGGTGGTCATTTACTATGTGTTTGTATTATTTGTTGAAAATTTCGGGTGCTTCTACTCACTCCTCTCTGATATACTTTTATTGATTTAGAATATTTTCTTAACCACTTATTAGTAAGTGTTTAAGAAAATATCTTAATCAATAAATATTTTTGGTATATCGGAGAGGTGTGGGGAGATGCTGCCGAAATTTTCAGCAAATAATACAACACATAGTAAATGGTCATCTGAGTGCGATCAAATATTCATAGATTGGTAAAAGTGATAATCTAAATAATATATCCTACCTATTCATTTTGACTTACTCGAACGATGTGAGGGTGTGTTGATTTTAACTCGTGACATGACATTTAATCTGTGTAGAAAAAATGTCTTATGAGAATCGATCATGGATGTACCGTGGAATAGTTAATGGAGTTGTGACAGAGGAGTTTAAAGACGGAGTTGACAGTTTCAGTCAGTTTGCATTGAGTAATTCATCAGTAGCAGTTGATCCGATGGGTAACATCCGATGTCTGTGTTCGGCTTGTAAGAACAGAAAGTGGATATCCATATGGGATGTGCAGCATCATTTGTATACGAGAGGATTTGTTGCCCATTATGAGTTATGGTCGTCTCATGGTGAGTTGAATATTCAGTCGTCTGAACCATCAACTTTGCCTCCACAAGACATGGTTGTTGATGTTGGTCTGAAGTTCAATATTCATGATGACCAAACAATGAAGAAGTGTCAAAAGATACAGCTCAGAGATTTTATTAGTTACTTCGAGATGCTGATGAGCCATTATGGGATGGTTGTGAGAAGCTTACACGGTTATCTGAATCACTGTATGCTGTACTACAAAGATGATGCAGATAAGACATCATGTTGTATTTGTAAGCATGATAGATTCAAGCCTAAGAGAGGGGATAAGTCAAAGCAGAAGGATGTTCCATATAAGTCATTGCGGTACTGTCACGTCCTAATAAAAAGCTATTTATTAGAAGTGACAGAAAACATGCACAAAAGGTAATAATTATTTATCCATTCATAACGTCATAAGCGGAAGTTTTATTACATAGACACTCCTCAAAACAACTAAGAGAGGAGTAGATTAAAACAAACTTATTTTACATTTCTCATTTCACACTACTAAACAGAAATAGAACTAGTTGGCTTCGCTTGCCACGATCAGTCCACTCAGCACTCAATCGATTAAGCGTCACCCCCATCTGTATTACCTGAAAATGGTAGGAAATGATGAGCTAACTAGCCCAGTAAAATTCAAATTCCATAGTTCAATTCATAGTTCAGGAATGTACACAAGATAACCAAGACAAGGTCAGGACAGAATATCAAGAGACACCAGATTTCATAATAGTAATCTTGATGCAATGACAGTAAAACTCAGATCATGCTTAGGTATATAGCTCAAGAATTGATTCTCATATTAGTCACATAGTACAGGAATTAATGATGACCATACTCAGAAAATGTTTGATACATGCCAGACATCCAGATGTCCTTTATCATTCCACGTGGTCCGAAAATGAATTCAGGTGCTCCTCCCAGGACTAGACCAGCCCTATTTGCACAGGCATATAAATCACAGAGGGTACAAAGAGCCAATAATGTCATCATCAATTATTCACATCTCATAAGGTGTTCAAGCATATGAACTCTCAGGTGATCAGATTTCATAAACTCATTTATCGAGTACCGAAGAATAGACTCAATCGGAGTGCTATTCGTAATTGACAACTTTAAGACTATTCAAGGGAAGTTAAGGTACACAAAGTGGGTGAACTTTGCAGTAGTATGACAGTAAATATCAAGGTAAATGAGAGGTTAACTTCCTTGGCTTTTAGGATGAAGTTTTAGCATGGATTCGGACATGAAAGAGTGCAGAAATTCGAATCAGCATAGTACGTGTCGACAGCCAGGAAGGCGTTGTCGACAGCAAGCAGCAGATAGAGCTCAAGTTTTCTGGCTCTGTGTGTTCCTGTCGACAGCAACAAGGGACCTGTCGACAGATCCACACAGTCCAGAAACCTGGAGTTCTGGAAGGCATGCGCCTATCGACAGCTTTGGGCTGGCTGTCGACAGGTTGCTGCAGAACTTATAGAAAGGACTTTAAATCTATCCTAAACACCCTAACTATAGAAATTATGAACCAAGACATGTTTTATATCAAATCGAAGAGTCTAATTATAGTTCTCATAGCGGTTTATAAACCGAACAAACAAGATGCCAGAAGAGGTTTGCAATTCAAACTTGACTTGCTTGAAACTAAACATAGTTTAGTACTAGTAGTAGAACCTTGATAGCAATGGTTGGATGGAAGGTTCCTACATGATGGATACTAAACCACAAAATGGTTTATGGATCTAAATCAAAACTTGAAGTATCAACCATCTAAACCGAAGTCTTCATATTATCCTACAAAAATAATTGAGACTTCTATAACTTTATAGCATGTACAAAGATCAAAGGTGGAAGAAGGGAATAGGAGTTAATTTCTAAAATGGAACAAGGTTGTTCCTCTCCCAACAAGAGCGTTTCTATCATGACTGGAAAGGGAAAAACAGAGGATCACAAGTATAGTCACTTATTCGTTCATTACAAATTCCTTGTGACTAATAAAAAATCGAAGTGAACCATAGAGAGATGAATCCTACCTTACTAAACAGATGAACTTGCAGGTATCCTTGATGAAGATCCTACACACAGCAAGAGAAGTGTTTCTCCTTCTCAAATGGATTATGTCTGCAATGTTCACCTCAAATATAGCAGCTACAGAAGAAATAGGAGCAGAAATGGAAGTAGTTGCAGGTGCAACGACAACAACTCCCAACAACACTTCAGTAGCTCCTCTAACAGCACCTCTAGCAGCACCTCTAGCAGCAAGGAGCAAGAAATGCAAGAACAGAGCAAGAACAAAGTGTGTGGAAAGGGTGCATACAATGGAAAGGAAGTGGCTTTTATAGCCCAGCCAAGTTCCCATGCAAGAGGACATGTCCATGCGCAGGTGTAACAGTAAAACCCCTTGTGTTTTAACCCAGGTTCTATCCTTATCCTAATGTGTGCTGGCCTCCTCAAGGCTTCACACGTAAGCTCCCGTAAATAAACACAAAAATTGGTTACCGTAATTACTCCATAAATCAACTGGTCCATTAGACTTAATGTAAACATGTCCAAACAAAATCAGTTTGTATTGAAATTTTTACCATAACCTAATATGATGGTTTTACAAATTATGATGATTTTTATTCGATTTTTAGAATTTATTTTACAATAGATGAAAAATCACCCGAAAAATAGTCACATCGACTTAATCTCGAAATTCGCACATCGAAAAATTCAGATATTTACATTTCTGAGATCTCCATATTTTTATGGAAATTACGATGTTCTCGGATTTCATTTTCGTTACCGTTTTTCATTGTTGCCCGGTGGGAGCGCGTACGTCCGAGTACGACACTGGGGTAACGTTAGTTAATACTAGTCATTCCTAAATATCAATTATTACAATTTAAGACTAATGCTTAAGTCTAATAACTTTATTATTCATATTTTTCTACAAATAAAAATTCTGGGGTGTTACAGGTACTTTCCGATCACACCCAGATTGCAGCGGTTGTTCATGTCTCCGAAGACAGTTGGACATATGACTTGGCATGCGGAAAGAGTCCGTCGTGATGATGGTGAAATCAATCATCTTGCCGATGGTGAAGCTTGGGCTCATTTTAGCCGTACTCATCCTTACTTTTCAAGGGATCCACACAACGTGCAGCTGGGTTTATGTACAGACGGTTTCAATCCATTCAGAGGCTTGGTGGCATCTTACTCATGTTGGCCAGTATTCCTAACACCGTACAACCTTCCGCCAGGCATGTGCATGAAGCGTGAGAACCTGTTCCTTTCATTGCTGATTCCAGGTCTAAAAAGTTCAGGAAAAAATATAGACATATATCTCAGACCGTTGATTGATGAGCTAAAATTGTTATGGTCAGATGGGGTTCTCTCTTATGATGCATCCAGAAAACAGAATTTCAATTTGAAGGCTGCATTAATGTGGACAATAAGTGACTTTCCAACGTACGACATGTTATCTAGCTGGAGCACACATGGGAGGTTGGCATGTTCTTATTACATGGAGGATTTTAAATCATTCGTATTGAAATCAGGGGGAAAATCATGTTGGTTCGATTGTCATCGTCGTTTCTACCGAGTGACCATCCTTTCCGAAAGCAAAAGGATTCTTTTATGAAAATACAATTGTGATGGAGGCGGTAGATATGGAACGGGTGTCTGGTGGAAACATGGAGAGGCGAGTCCAGAACTTACCGACTGTATCACAACTGGCTGGTAGTACCTGACAAATCCCTGGCTTTAGAAAGGATCACAATTGGGTGAAGCAAAGCATCTTTTGGGAATTACCATTTTGGTCAACACTTTTGATACGACATAACCTAGACGTCATGCATATAGAGAAGAATATTTTTAATAATGTGTTCAATACAGTTATGGATGTCAAAGGTAAAACAAAGGATAACGTCAAGGCATGAATGGATTTGAAAGTACTTTTGCAGACGTCCGGAACTAGAGCCGCAGCATGTTAGTGGAAAAGTGGTGCAACCTAAAGCTTCATATGTGCTTGGGGCTAGACAGATTAAGGAAGTGTTGTAATGGTTGAAGCAATTGAGATTTTCGGATGGATATGTCTCGAATATTACCCGTTGTGTAAATGTCAACGAGGGGAAAATATACGGAATGAAGAGTCATGACTGCCATGTTTTCATGCAAAGACTGATGCCACTTGCTTTTTGTGAGTTGTTGCCGAAGCAACTATGGGGAGCAATGACTGAGCTGAGCCAATTCTTCATGATTTTATGTGCATCAGAACTCAGACTTCATAACTTGCAAAATATGGAGCAAAATATAATACAGACAGTCTGCAAATTAGAGAAGATATTTCCTCCAGCATTCTTTGATTCAATGGAGCACCTAATCATCCATTTGCCATATGAGGCTAGGGTCGGAGGATCAGTACAATTTCGATGGATGTATCCGTTTGAGAGGTGTACTCCTATGTCTCAATTTATTCACATTACGATGATCTTTTATATTTCATATGTATTCATTTGAATTATTGTCGTAGGTGCATGTATGATCTTAAGATGAAAGTCCGCAACAAAGCACAAGTTGAGGCCTCCATTACCCAGGTGTACCTTATTGAAGAGATATCGAACTTTTGTTCGATGTACTTTGACACGGAGATCCGAATCGCACTCAACCTCCACATAATGATGATGGTGGAGATTCTAATGTGTCTGACCGACTCTCTGTGTTCAAATGTCCCAAGCAAGTGTTCAGATATTCTTCTACTCGTGCACTCGAAGACAGAGAGTTGGTAGCTGCGGAGATCTACATATTCAGGAATTGAGCAGAACTAGACTCCTACATTGAGTAAGCACTCAACACTAATGATGTACATCATTTGTGAGCAATACTGCAGAACTTAGAGGTTGTGTGACATTTACATTACAGAGAGTTTCACTCGGTCGTACTGCAACGAAATCCACGTCTGACTGACGTGCAGGTTCAAAAGGAACAGGAGAAGTCTTTTCGTACTTGGTTAAGATCTCGAGTAAGTGTCTAAATATTTTGAAGCATAAGTGTTATGCTCTTATGCATACTTAGTTGTTGTAATTTGTCATTGTCTGTCCCTTTTTTAAATAATAGGTTGAACAAGGTTTGATTACTGATTCAAGAGTACAAGAGATTAGTTATGGGCCCTCGAAGATTGTACGTTTCTATCCAGGCTACATTGTGAATGGATACCGATTTCACACGAGGGATTATGGACGGAATAAGTTTACGATGAACAGCGGCGTATGTGTGAAGGGAAGTGCCTACAATGAAAATAAAATAGACTATTATGGCATTCTCGAAGAAGTCATTGAAGTTCAATTTTTGGGACAAGGCAACAATGTATTTCTCTTCAAGTGTCATTGGTTTGTTCCGACCTCTATTCGTAATAGCACAATATATTGGATTGTCGATGTCAAGCATAAGTCCAAGTTGAGTACGTATGAGCCATTCATTCTGGGGGCACAAGCCCAACAAGTTTATTATTCAAATTATCCGTCCCTCAAATTGAGAGATTGGTGGGCTGCATGTAGAGTGAAATAAAGGCTATTCCCTGAGTATGAGCTTGTCCTGGCTGATGATGAGCTCGAAGGTGTTAATGACAATTTTTTCCAATCATCGGAGTGACGCACGAGAGTTGGCGCCTTCTACGCAGTTCAGTGTTGATGATATAAATGAACCAATTTGCTTATATAAGGATAATGAACAGGAGGTGTTGACCCAAATGCCCTTGAGTGGGACCTGGAGTCTGATGAGGAGAAGAGTCCCGACATGATGAGGATGAATTCGAGGAGGATGACGAAGATGACGCTGAAGTAAACATATCTTCAGCATCTGATGATGAATATAGATATGATTATAAAATTTTGTAAGAACTGAGTATTGTTGCTAATTATATGTTATTCAATAGCTACTTCAAATTTGAGTGTTGATGACATGTTATATCTTTATTTATCTCAATAGAGATATGGTACATAGAGGACGGAGTCGGAGGGTTTCCACCTCCGTAGGCCGAGGGTCTGCCTCCCCGTCCACGACAGGTATGTGTATATGTAAATACAAAACTCTATATATTATTGTTCATATTAAATTCATATTTTCCAACGTACATACAATTTTGCAGGGACTGCCTCCCCGTCCACACCGGTCGTCCTGGCAACAAGTATATATATATTTAAACACAAAACTCTATATATTATTGTTCATATTAAATTCATATTTTCTAATGTGTATATAATTTTGCAGGGACCGCCTCCCCAACCATGCCAGTAGCGCCACCTTTCCCTTCTTCCTCACCACCAGGTACATGTATGTTTCCATAGATTAGTACATTTCTTGTCTTTCAATTTATACAACAATAGTGTACTTAATTGTTTTCAACAGAGGTGGAGAGCCAGCATCGAGCAACGGATGAGGAGGGGCCTCAGCTACCTGGACGGTAGCCATGTTGGAATTCAAGGTAAACTTGTTCACTTCAAACTTTGTTATTTATGTTATACAGTTCATGTACATAATTAATGTGCAATTGTAGGGGGAAGATAGATCTCGGTTCTGCTTCTCGCTATATTACCACACTAGTCCACGCACACATTCCGGAACCAGTGGATGCATGGAGATAGTTCCCGATACCCGTCCGGGATTTATTATTTGACATGTTCACGGCGTTATTAATTTTTACTAATTTGAAGTCATTTCTTTAATTAGTACACAAGTTGAGTAATTTTATTTCTTTACAGAGGAGGTACGCGTTAAAGAGACCCGAGGATCTCCCTTGAGCTCGAGCCGTCTGGGAGTCTACTGCCCAGACTAATTTAAGAAAGTCGATGTATTAGGCCCGGGACAAGGCAATGAAGACCACAGGCAACCGGGATCCTATGGCTTGGCTGGATTACGGCCCTGTTTGGCTGAGGAGGAACTATTGGGAGTCCCTTTGTGAGCGTTGGGCTACTAGACCATGGTAGGGCGGTCACAGGCAGCAAAACGCAACCGATCAACTCATCCGGAGAAGAATGTGCATACTAGTGGGTCCGTATCTTATGCGACCCACAGCCAAAATTGGTAAGCATATTATTGTTCAATTGCTTATTATATTAATTAATATTGTGAAACTAACTAATTTTGTTGAATTGTAAGCGTCACTGATAATTACATAATTATTGATGATAATCATGATATTTTATTATATAATGGTCCTTAGTTTGACATTGATCCATTACTATTTTATTACAAAAATGATAATTTGATTAAATCATTGTATGTGCTTTATTTGCAGGATAATGGGCCACTCAACAAGGACTTGCTAATGGACCAAGATGCATTAAGAGAAAATGAGGAGAGAGGAGAAATTCTAATTTTAAAATATTTTCCCTTTCCCTCTCTCTCTCTCTCTTTTCAATTTTCAAAACTCTCTCTCATTTAAAATCCCTCTATTTTCACAAACCCTTCTCTCTAATTTCTCCTCTTTCCTCTCTTCTCTCTCTACCTATTTTAAAAGTAAATCTTTTCTCTTTCTCTCTCTCATTCCTTCCTTTCCCCGCAACCCACTTTCTCTCTTCTCCCTCCTGCGATCTCCCCTTCCTCCTCTTCTTCTCCCTATCCTCTTTCGTCTTCCCTTCTCCCTCTCTTGCTCCCGATCTCTCTCTTTCTCGCACAGCAAAGCAGAAGAGGCAGCAGCGCGCCCCGGTGCGGCCCGCGCGCGCACGGCGCCCCGCCTGCTGCCTCGCGCCCGAGCGCGCCCGGCCCCGCCAGCCGCACCGTCTTGCCCCGCTGGGATCCACCCGGTGTCGCCCAGGCCGTCCCTGCCGCTGCCCGTCGCTGCCCCTACTGCATGCATGCACGTAGAGGCGCAGTGCCTCCTCTCGCGCCACGCCCTCTCTCTCTCGCACTCTCTCTTTCCTCTCGCGTTTTCTCTCTCTCCGCTTCTCTCTCTCTTTTCTCTCTTCTCTCTCTTCTCTATCTCTCTCACATTTCTCTTCCCTCTCTGTAGCAACCTGAATTTTTACGAAAAATAAAAATTTAAATAAAGATTTAAAACCTAGCTAAATGGATATTTAAATAGAGCATTAAATAAAACTCATTAGATGGAAAAGAGTAATGGGATTTGCTTAATGGATCTTATAGAATTTATTGGTCAAAAATATGAATTTACAAAGGGAGAATAATAGGAAAATATCCTAAATTCGTAACTAAATTATTACGTAAATAGAAAAGGGGTATTTAATGCATTAAATAGCTAGTTTGAGTTATAATAGGATTCCTAAACCTACCCTATATGGGTTAGCACGAATTTGGATCTCTTCCTAGTCTAAATAGAGATTGGAAAGCAAGGAAGGAAGGAGGAAGTAAGGAAATTTCGGAATTAAAGAGGAATTAGAGTCCTATTAGGAAATAGATAGAGGAGAAGCTTAAATACTCTCCTAAAACCCTCATGGCCGACCCAAGCTCGTGCCAAAGGATTCCTGGACCAGAAGGAGAGGCCAAGGAGGAGGAGATTTCGTGGGGAGAAGAACCTTTCAAGCTCTCAACCCCGTTCTTCAAGTTCTAGCCCTAGAAGAGGAAATCGAGTCAAGGTAGGCATTCTCACAAGCATAAACCGTGAAACTTTTTCTGTAGGATCTTTCTACCCTCTGGAACAAAACCCTCAAATTTCATAATTTTTCATCGATCAAATCTTTTCTTATGAATTTTCAAAGTTCTGTAGTTCTTATGACCCGAACCTTCATGCTTAATTCATATCTCCTTGAATACTCTATCTCATGCCTCCAAATTTTAATGGGAGATACTGATGCATGATAGGCATCTTTTGCCCCTAAAAGCCCTAATTTCTATTGAGCATGTTACTCGAATTAAATCGATCTTGCTCCCTGTATCATGTTCTATGTTACTTGTTCTTGTTCGTTCTCAAACCATGTTCAAACCATGCTCTCTCTCTAATTCCGATTTATTGGAAGTACCCTTACATGTCTAGTTTAATTTGCAACTGGTTTCATGATTTTTCGTTGACTATATAATTAGTTATGATTTCCTGAACGACCCTGTATCGAAATTTCAATGTTCTGGCCCGCAATCCAATGCCTGGTCTGACTCCTGTCGGAGTCAGGCGCAGACAACCAGAAGGAGACACCTCAATATGTCGTTTTCTGGGCCCTGATTGCGACAGCCACCCTGTCGCGACCAAGAAGGCGACAGGTGAGCCGTCGCGTTCTCAGTACCCGATTTGCATGCCCTGTCGCGACCCTTTTTAGGCCCTGTCGCGTTCTGTCCTGACCCTGTCGCGACCAGTACAGGGGTACGTCGCCTTCTTACCGTTATCCCCTAGTAAAAACCCTACTTAAAAAGGATGCTATATTGAATGATTTAAAATACATGTTCACGACTTATTTCTATCTATGATTTCTCTTGCACTGCCACACTTGAACCATCCATTTATGGCTGAAATCTTACAGAAAATATCTCATAATGTATTACAATAAAGCATATTAACTGCCCTATTTTAAAGGACTTGCATTCGTTTTCTTGCGTTGTTTATATACCGATATTGACGCTCCACTGTCCTAGAATTCCTCTAGAACGTCGAGCACCTGTTTTATATACACACTTTTCTTGGCTTGTGGTGAACTCTCCGTCGGATATTCCTTTCGCCGGACTAGTGAATCCCTTGCACAAGGCCTCCGTAAGTCTCCTCTGATCATGGATTCCCACATGGTCGACGAGCCGTTGTACCCTAATACCTATGATACCCTTTAGGGATCTATATGATCCAAACGGCTATTAGAGATTCACTCTCATCTTAAATCACGCCGGACCTCTGGACCTGTGCATAACAAGGCCAGTGGTAGGTCGTGAGTTCCACCTGACTGCTAACACCAAGTGCGCGTGTTGTTGCAACTGTTACTATCGCCTGTTTACTCGTCGCATTACGTGCAATGTCCACTAGCTCTTATCTATACTCTACTCGCTCGTCTATTCACATTCACTCTACTATCTCGTCTATTCATCTAGTGCTCTCATCTACTTCTTGGTACTCTATATTGGCCATTGACTGATTGTCTAAAGATAAACATATAACCAATGCCTGGCAATAAATAAAGGGCCCGATCTGGTCCTGGATGTGCGCCCGAAAGTGCTAGTGCCCATGAGAGTTAAATGATCAGAGTGTTTGGCATTACACTCAAGTGCTATCTATCTCGACTATCTATATGACAATCAAAACACAAAACGTGCTATACTCTCTCGATGTCTAGAATGACAAATAAGTGCTATACTCGTCGTGCTATTACTATACTGTGCTAGTTGTGCTATGGCCATCCTGCTATTCGTGCTATACTCGATACTTGTGCTCTTTTTGAAAACTATACTCGCTCTCGTGCTATTGTTTCTATCTCTTGCTATATTTTGACTCTCTTGTACCTGCTATCTTTAGATACTCTGCCATTAAATGCATTAATTATTTAAAGCCTGCTTGAGCCTGAGATTTAAGTCCTACTGGGCGTTATCGCTCACCCTACGTTATTTAATGTTGTGTTCTCAGGTGAGACCGAGGATGACACATACACTCACGAGGAAGGGAATGACCAAGAGTGAAGCCAGGAGTACCCTCGAGTCGTTATGTTATCTTAGAGTTGTAGTTAGTTATTTCCTTCTAATGCAATGTAATTGGGCCCTATAGAATGGCTCTGATATTAGTGGTTGTAACTAGACATTTGGAAAATTAATAATGAGAAAGATTTGCTTTAGTATTATTCAGTGTGCAATGGTTTGATGTCTAGTATACGTCTATACCTTTTCTTGCAACTGCCTTCGCGCTCCGATATTCCGCGTTGGGGCGTGACACTCTCTCTCCATCTTGCGCTCTCCTCTCTCTCTCTTTCTCGTTTCTCTCATCTCTCTCCTCTCTCTTCTCTCTCTCTCTCTTTCATCTCTTCTCTCTCTCTTTCATCATGCGCTCTCTCTCCTCTCTCTTTTCTCATTTATCTCTCCTCTCTCCTCTATCCCCTCTCTCTCTTTCGTCTCTCTCTTCTCTCTCTCATCTTTTGTTCTCTCTCTTTGGTTTCCTCTCTCCTTTTTCTCTCTATTTTCTATATTTTTTAGGGTTGTTGCTAATTTATTTCGTTTAGTATAAAATAATTTTTGTTGACCATTTTTTTAGTGAAATGCAATCTCAGATCTTTGTATCTAATCCACTCTTTATCTCTCTCTCTCTATTTAATTAGTTTAATTAGTTTAGTTTTATTTAGTGCAACTTAGTTTTAATATCACCACGTTATTTTCTTAATTAAAACTCAGGTTTTCAACTCTAAAATCTAGTTCTCGGTGGATTCGACTCGGTCTCACCACTTAACTACTGTTAAATATTTAGTGTAGGCCGATACTTTTGAGATTGTTAGTCACGTGTTAAACGACGTATTCGTGGGCTATAAATTTTTGGCGCCGTTGCCGGGAATTAGAATTTTAGTTTTGATAATCTTGGTGTTATTGTATATATTCATGCTAACATTTTCTTTCTTTTTGTAGGTATCAAATAAAAAGTGAAAATCCTGAAAATTGTAAAATTGAAGAATCTGTCAGAAAACTGTCGCTGAAAGCCGAATCTGTAGGTAAAAAGTTCTACTTTGTGAAGAAAAATTTGAAATTTGCAGGAAAAATCAGAAAAAAGGGTAAGTGAGGTGAGTTTCCTTCTCTCACTCTTTTCCATTTGTTTTCATTTCCAAAAGAACGAGGGATTGCGTTGGAGGTAAGTACCATTAAAACCGTCTTGATTGAGTTTCCTTTTCTTAGTTGCCATGTTTAGATAATTAATAAAATAAAAAATAAAAAAAAATCAATCACTTGAATCCAATAAAAGATGTCATATCAAGATTACAAACTTTCCATCTTTAGGACATGCATCATTTAGATTTCCATCTTTAGGTAATTTTTCTTTTGAAAAGTTTCCTTTCTTGTCGAAGATTGCGGGAGGCAAGGTGAGAATCTCAACTTTCTTAAAAGCATGATCATGCATTGTCATGCTTGCATAGAACCCCTTGCGTGATTTTGTGGTGTGCATATCATTTCTAAAATATTTTAAGGGCAGTTTCCTTAACAAGATAAGGTGGGGATTTGATCACCATTCCTTAGCCCACAAACCACAACTTCCTACATCTTTTGCATTCCCAAGCCCAATAAAGAAAGTAGAAACTTGACCTAGGGTTCGTTTTGAGACTTAGGCCCACTTGGGCCCCTATCAAGTTTGGAGACTGGTGTCGAAGGCTAGAGGTTTATTGGCAAATGCCTAAGTGGACAAGTGGTTTACTTAATTAGGTCCCTGTGAGAGCAGGGGGAACCTCCCACTTTCCCACCTCTTACCTGGCCAGTTAACGAGCTTGAGAGTGGATTTGAGCTAGGCATTAGTGAGAAATCAAAATTTTTGTCCTAGGGAACCATAGGTGTCATAGGAATAATTGTTTGCTAACTTATTTGAAAAAAAATCAAATCTTTCAAAACAATAAAAAATTTTACTTAAAAAATTAAAAAAAAGGGATTTATGTGGGTTGATAATAATGGTTATGAAATTGGCACATCAATTGGGCAAATTAGGTCAGCCCATTATGGCATTCACTCTCAACCTAACCTACTTATTCATCCAACCCTACATACCAGGCCAATGGTTCCAAGTGGACTCAAGTCCATCATCTTCATGGTCACCCAATTACAAATCACATACTTGATTCAAGACTGAGGAAATATGTTAACCCACTTCACACCTCATCTCCATCCTCTCAGGCCCATAGTACCAAGTGGGTTGACCATGCTCATTATGATAATGAGTATTCCATTCCTAGCCAATGGCCATCTGCCAACCATGATTAAGCCCCAACTGCACAAGAGTTTTCCACACCTACTCCCTATCCAAAAGTTGAACTGGGTGTCTCTCCTGAAAATTTGAGTTTGTTTTACCAAGATCCACAAGGAGAGGTTCAAGGACCCTTTCTAGGTAGTGAAATCATATCGTGGTTTGATCAAGGGTTCTATGGTACTAATTTGCCTGTGCGTTTATCAGATGCTCCAGACGACACAACTTTCCAACAACTTGGGGAAGTAATGCCACATTTGACACTTCAAGATCAACCTATTCTAGCCCAAGTCCAAAGCCCTCCTGTTCAAATTCTCAGAATTGGACTTCACATTCCAACAATTCTTCTCATCAAATCCAATGTGGAGGACAACCTTTACACTCCCAGTCACCTTACCATTAGTCTGAGGATTCCCCAAATTTCTATTCATCTCAGCTTGATTCCCAGCCCACCTACACATCTCCTGCCCCAACCAATCTCCAAAAGGAAATGCTTGATCAAATGGAACAGATAATCCTGACTCAAAATCAATCCATTTCCAAGATGACAGCCCAACTAAGCCAGCTTGCTAAAGCCACCCTGCAAGTGGAAATAAAATTGGGCCAATTGTCTAGTTACTCTAATGCAATCTCCGAAAATCATTCACTTGGATTTGACCACCATGCAAGCCCATGTGGTCAACTTGAGATTCTCCAACCCGAAGACACTAATATCATTGTTTGCCCAAATAGTTTGGGGGTATTGAGGATTCATATCAGTGGGATGTTAGAACCAACATCAGCCAGGAGCAACCAGAGCAACTCAAGCCCAATTCTACTTTTCAGATGGGATGTGTTGAGTGTGTTAATCTTAAGTTGGGGGGAGAAGAAAAGGAAGTGGATAAGTCAGATGATGATCGAATTCCACTATTTTCCCTTCCTGAGTTTGAGGTGACCGTAACCCAAGTGAGGGATGAAGAAAAGGTGGTGTAGAGATGGGATTGAGTGAAGTTGTCAACCATTCTTCATGGTTAAGAGAGGAGTTGGATATTGTGTCTGAAATTAACTCGGATTCGGCATCTCTTGATTTAGGGGAGGATGTGGATCTTTTACCCCTCCCTGACTTTGATAAATCTAATATATTCGTGGACATGCTACCACTAGCTGATTGGTCAACTCCACTTCAACCTTTCAAGCATCATTGTGTTAAGGATCATAACCATTTCATTCCAAATCACCATATTATCTCTAACACAAGTCAGCCTGTGGAGTTCAAACAATCCTCTGAGCATTCAACACAATCTAACCTCAACATCATCAAAGAGGATCTGAAAATGGAAGTTGTGGGTGAAAATTGTGAAAATAATAAAGTCCAAATTGACGTGCTCAACACATATAAAGATCTTAAGTGTACACATGAATATTTCTTAATTGAAGATATGATCATGAATGCCCCAATTTCTCTATCCTTTACGGATCTGCAGGGTACATTTGGACGACTTGACCGACCATGGTTGGTGATGCCTTACAAAGCAAGAATTTGACGTCAATTGATTGGGGGGTTACGTGAACCTGTTATCTCCATGTGTTCGGCTGAAGACATTAAACTTAGCGCTTGTTGGGAGGCAACCCAATATTTTTAGGAAAAGTGATTTCTATTGATTTAGTTTTTATTTTGTGTCTTAGGTGTTTGGAGTCCCACTATCCTTGGATGAAGCTATTATGCAACCGCCCTCATTTGATCATCAGGTTGCGTCTCTCCTTTCTTAACTTATATTGGCTTTAGTCTATTTCATGCCATTAAGGACAATGTCATTCAAGTTGGGAGGAGAGACAAATTGTATTTCAAATTTTTGTCCCTAACATTGTGCTTCATGTTTCATATTTCATGCAAGAAATTTTTTTCTAGCTTGACTCACAGTGTGTACTTGTGAAAGTGGTGAGTTAAAGGGTAAGTTAACTAATTATGTTCTTAGCAACCTCCTCAAGATACATTTGAAATTTCATTAGTACATTAAAATATCATTAGGAGTATTCAGATAGATGATGAGAGTTTTACCAAGCATTCATGTTGATGGAATGATATTCTACACTCCTATTGAAGACCAATCGTGGGGAAAAAGCTACCCGCCTACAAATAAATGTGCAAATGTAGCGAGAAAAAAAAACATGGAAAATGCCCCTGATCTTAGTAACCGGGCCTGCTACTCCTAAGGTAAGAGTTGAGGCTCGCGTCAAACAATGAAGGGAAGTGCAGCACCATGTAACTGAAAAGAAAAGAAAAAGAGCATAAAAAAAAGAGAACTAGGTAGAGTGAAAGCTACCTATAATTCGAGGTTCGAATTTAAGGAGTGTAGAGTTGATACCATCCTTGAGTGATATGTAAAAAGCTTGTGCATCCTCTTATTGATGCTCAAACATTGAACAAAGAGTCATGGAATTTTATGTGTATCTTGAGGAACTGTCTAATGACATGAACTGACATATTTGCCTTTGACACTCTCGACTGGAACTTGAAATACTTATGATCAAGCATTCTCATTCTTACTTTCTTGTCATGAAGTATGATACTTTAAACTCTTCTTTGTTCCAATTATTTATTTGTATGCATTGCTAAGGGACTATGTAAGGCCCTCGAATTTTGTTGTATTATTTTAAATTTCATGTAAATAATTCATGTGGTGTATGCATAGATGTACATATCTACGTACGTATTAACTATTTATACTTATGTATGCATGTATATAATTAGTTGTAAATAATGTATGAATGGTATGATGGTAGCATGTACGTGATAGTATACATATTGCATGTATATATGTATAGTTATGCATGGTTTCCTGCATGTTTTTGAGTTCTGGCCGAAGGCCAGATTGGCGTCAATATCCATGGACGTTTGAGCTGTGTCGGCGTCAACCATATGGACGCCAACACTAAGTCCAGCATCCAGCGATGTGGACGTTAACTTCTCTGACTTGCATGCATTGCAGAGCTCAGAATTTCCGGGAGCAAGCTAGCTCACCCATTGGGGAGCTGTCTCCAACGGTCTGAAAGCCCTTTTGTCCGACCTATGTGAGAGGAGAGCTTCCCCTCCTCTATATACAAGCCCTTCTTGCAACCCTCAGCCCTCTCTTGGCTCTTTGCAAAGAGAAGAAGACAAACCCTAGTTTCTGTGAGAAGGACCTGACTTTGCAAGCCTAGATCCGGGAATTTGGAGCTTCATCCGGCCATCTACAACGACTGGGAGATAGCTGGAGCATCAGGGAAGGCTTCTCCGATCTCGCTTGGGTGTCTACATCAGTCAAGAACCCGGAGGAAGGTGTCTTTGGAGGCTTCTTGGGACTGCCCAAGGAGAGCTTCACCGCCATTTTAGATCCCTTTGGAGTATTTTTCAGAGGCAAGTAACCTACCCCTATCGTCCATGTAGATGTCAAGTAGGTTTTATGATTTTTGCATATTTTTCCTCGTGTCCTGGATCCCCCAAATTCCCTTATTTTTGGAGCTCGGGTCTGTGTTTTGCAAAGACCTAAACTTGACGGCAACATCACTTGCCGTCAAGATCTTCATTAACGCCAACGATGTTGCCGTTAAGCTCCATTAACGGCCCAAGTATGCCGTTAAGTTTATCAGGACAGAACAGTGAACTGTTCTGCCCTTCTATACGATAAATTTCGACGTGTTTTGCGATGAGGATATAATGTAACTCTTATATGCTATGTATACTAGCTAATGTGATGAATGGGAGAATGAATGTACATTTATTTTGTGGGTGATTGAGTTTTATTCGTTTGTCTAATGTGTATGTGAAAAGAATGGCAATGTATATTCACCATGATCCTAATGATCCGTGGCAAAATTTTGTTGCCCAGATTTTGTTAGACTATGTATGTATGATCCTGTCTGTGCTCTAAGTTTCTGACATTTCTCCCCATGCTTGTATGGTTATTGAATTTTCTGTTTGGGAAATAGGAATCATGCGTAGGTCATGTTAAATTCCAGTAAATTGAGTGTTGCTCAGTAAATTCGAGAATAAATTCTGTGACCCTACGCATTGCTAAGGTGCAGACAGTGAGCTGTTAAATTTGTGATTATGTTCAACTCCATGTTAAATTGCGTTATGAATAGAAATGTGAAATTGATGTTAAATTTTCTAAAATTTCATTTTGAGTCAGAAAAATATGAAAATTTTTGTGAGGGATCAAAAACCTGAGATCAGCATGTGGTTAAATTTTTAGACTTTTTGGACAAGTGTATGATGCAATATAAATTTTCCATGCGAGAAATGTGAAAAATGCATGCTAATGTGGGAATAATGTGACATGTGTGCGTGACCTAATCTATGCAAATTTCTGAACATGAAATCCCTGTTAACTATAGAATCATGTTAGGAAAATAGAGCTCTTGTGTGAGTGAGAAAATGAATGAGAGGTGAGTGACAAGTGTAAAGATATGTGTTAAAAATTGGTAATGTGTAAATTGCCAAGTGTGACACTGCTTCCATAGAGGCAGTGGAACCGTATCAGGGAAAATGCACTCTGAGAAGGTTCAATGTGTTGTGATCCTAAGGGCATTAGGATGAAATCCTGGAGGTGGACAAGTACCACTGGTTAGGGTGGAGACTTGTTCTCCCGGTCTGCGCAGTCCAAGAGTCGTCACTGTATTGCCTAGGTGGCGTCTATGTGTATGTGATGTGATGTGTCCTTCTCTGGTGGTTTGGACTATGTGTCACGACACTAAATGTGAATGTGGAAATGTGTATGTGTTCATGTGTAAAGAAATGTGAATGTGAACAATGTGTAAATGTGCATGTGTAAAGTGTATACTATGTGATTAAGAAGTTGTGTAAAAATGTGAAGTTGTGAATTTGTGATCCATGTTGTAGTAATCTGAAATCATGTTAAAACATCAAACTAAATGTACTTATAATCATGCTTTACATGTGCAAATTGCCTAGAATCCATGTTAGAAATGAATCTTAGTGGTGTGTAGGTAATTCCATGCTTGTTTGCCCTCATGTTGTGACTTAAATTGATTAAGTAGCTCTCATGGGTTGGGTTATGCTTTCTAGTCCATGTAAACCAGCAAGCTTAAAGTATGTAAAATGGTTATGTGCATGTATAAGAATGAGAAGTGACCATGTTAGCTATGTTTTCATTCATGTATGTAAACTAGTTATGATAAATTGCTTTCATGTTTTAGCTTAATTGAGAGTAGAACTTTCATGTGTGAGAATGATTAGAGAGCATGTGATAGGAGATTTTTAATTTAGGAAATCTGAAAGCATGAATCATGTGTATCATTAATAGAATCACCATGATAGGTTGTGAATTTCAATGACAAGCATGCTACGTGATTGTGTCTTGTAAATGTGTATGTAAAACCCGCTATGACATGTACACATATGGTATGTGTAGAGTTATTTGATTTTCAGCAATTTAATTATGTGGACTTTAGTTCTTAAATGTTATTAATTCCAATCATGTGTGTTAAATGTGGATGATGAATGAAACGAAGACAGTGGTTCTTTTACTTCCGCTACTCTGTTCTTATATTCACGTGTATCTCAACTACATGTTATCGTTGGGTAAATGTCCCACTGTGGCAACGTTCACTATATCGACGTGGGTTGGTATAACCGTACCGATATAATGAGGGTCGCTACAGAGATTGGTATCAGAGCGACCGGTGGAGATTGCACATGAATATACATAAGTCATCATCTTCATTACATGCTAAGTCTACATAGGAATGTCCACATGTGTAGAATTTATTAATAATGAATGAAAAATAGATAAGAAAACGGTTAGGAAATGAATTAAAGTAGCTCTAATGATGGCTGAAATTTATTACAGCCATGGCTTCGAGAGGTAGGCGTGGCGGAGCGTCGGCCCGTGAGGACGAGCCGATACGTGATGAGCGGGCGGAGCAGCAGGCCCCTGCTCCACAGGGTCCTGTACTTCCCCACCGCCACCTGTGGATTATGGAGTCTTCATGCAAGGTCTGGTGCAAGCCATGCAGACGCAAGCTCATACTCAGCAGCACTCCAGGCACAATTGGAGGCTCAGGTTAGACTAATAAAATGATTAATAGTCTATTTTTTAATTATGTGATATTATGTTGATTGTGTATTGCTTGTTGTGTACTATAGCAGGCTCAAGTACCAGCTCAGGACCATGGTGGACCTTCTACCATGGAAAGATTCAAGAGGATGCTGCCACCCTCTTTTAAGGGGGAGAGCGATCCGTTGTTGGCAGAAAGCTGGATGAGGGAGATAGAAAAGATCTTCCGAGCCATCAGGTGTGCAGATGAGGATAAGGTCACCTTAGCCACCTACATGCTACAGGTATGTGTTAATTTTGTATGTTTGTATGTTTTGTTTAGTTAGAATTGTCAGTTGGAGCTTATGAAGGTGTATTGCAGGAAAGAGCTGATGTATGGTGGTCTTCACTACTGCGTACACAGTTTGAGGATGGCGCAGTAGAGGTTGCTTGGGACGAGTTCGTGAGGCTCTTTCGGGCCAAGTTCGTCCCTGAGCATGTTCAAGACAAGATGGAGCAAGAATTTCTATCTTTGACGCAAGGCTCCATGACCGTGCTGGAATATGAGGCAAAATTTTCTGAACTCTCTAAGTATGCACCTCATATCGTGGCAGACGAGCACAGGAAGACAAAGAAGTTCGTGATGGGACTCAAGCCATCACTGCGGACGAGACTCGTGGCATTTGACCACCGCACGTTGCCCTTAGTGCTGCTTGTAGGCAGGAGGGTGAGATGGAGCAATACCTTGAAGAGAAGAAGGCTTCGCAGAAGAGGCCTGCAGCGACGTTCCAGCGGCAGGACTAGAAGAAAGCGGTGTACCAGACCCAGCAGCGATTAGTAGCAGTCAGCAGTTCTCAGGTACCCTATGTACGTTCCCCTGGTGTGAAGAAAGAGTGTCCCCACTGTGGAAGGACACATGGTGGTACCGAATGTTGGATGATTACGGGAAAGTGCTTGAAGTGCGGAAGCAGCGACCACAAGATCAAAGATTGCCCAAGACTTTAGCAGGGAATCTAGCGCGGAGCGCCAACCCCAGTAGTAGCGGTAGCAGCGCCAGCTATAGGAAGACCCGAAAGGCCTCGAGCCCCAGCTCGAGTGTTTGCTTTAGCGCGCGAGGACGCCGAGCAGGCGGAGCATGTTACCGAAGGTACGGTCTTACTTTTAGGTGTGCACGCTCGGGTTTTGTTTGATACGGGTGCTACTCACTCGTTCATTTCCGAGCGGTTCGCTAGGCAGTTAGCCCTAGAGTCAGGTGTAGAGTCTGAGGAGTTAGAGGTCTCTTTGTCTGTGCACACCCCTGCGGGTACGGTATCGACTAGGAAGTGCATTCCGTCGTTACCTGTGTGCATTGAGGATAGAATCCTAGATGGGTGTTTCTTCTTGCTAAAGATGAAGGACTATGATGCTATTCTTGGTCTGGATTGGCTAGAGGAGCACTATGCGTTAGTGGATTGTCGTCGGAAGAGGATTGTTTTCCGCATTCCTGGTGAAGACGAGTTCTCTCATCCCTTGCTAAGGAACGTGGCGGGAAAGATGGTCATCTCTGCCATGAAGGCGATGTGCATGGTAAACAAGGGTTGTGACGCTTTTCTTGCCAGCGTAGTATTAGCGTCACGCCCTCTCTCTCTCGCGCTCTCTCTTTCCTCTCGCGTTTTCTCTCTCTCCCACTTTTTCTCTCGCATTTCTCTCTCTCCCGCTTCCTCTCTCTCTTTTCTCTCTTCTCTCTCTTCTCTATCTCTCTCACATTTCTCTTCCCTCTCTCTCCATCTTGCGCTCTCTCTCCTCTCTCTTTCTCGTTTCTCTCATCTCTCTCCTCTCTCTTTTCTCTCTTCTCTCTTTCATCTCTTCTCTCTCTCTTTCATGTGCTCTCTCTCCTCTCTCTTTCTCGTTTCTCTCTTCTCTCTCCTCTATCCCCTCTCTCTCTTTCGTCTCTCTCTTCTCTCTCTCATCTTTTGTTCTCTCTCTCTGGTTTCCTCTATCCTTTTTCTCTCTATTTCCTATATTTTTTTAGGGTTGTTGCTAATTTATTTCATTTAGTATAAAACAATTTTTGTTGACCATTTTGTTTAGTGAAATGCAATCTCAGTTCTTTGTCTCTAATCCACTCTTTATCTCTCTCTCTCTATTTACTTAGTTTAATTAGTTTAGTTTTATTTAGTGCAACTTAGTTTTAATATCACCACGCTATTTTCTTAATTAAAAACTCAAGGTTTTCAACTCTAAAATCTAGTTCTCGGTGGATTCGACTCGGTCTCACCACTTAACTACTGTTAAAATATTTAGTGTAGGCTGATACTTTTGAGATTGTTAGTCATGTGTTAAACGACGTATTCGTGGGCTATCAGTCACAAGGTCGAGCATGCCCCTACATTTCACGAGTTATTTGATCGGACTCATAAGTGGAAGGGGACGGATGTCTATGTCAGCGAGAGTGCTCGCACGATTGCTGTAAGTCAAATTATAAATTATGAATTCAATTAAGATATTAAAATAATTTGATTTTAATAATTTACTTTTAATTTGTTCTGTAGGAGACCTATGACGGGACGATGGCGGATCGCTATGCAGATGGCACTCCCCAGCCAGACTTGGATCCGGAGGCTTAGCTCGACGCAACAGGAGGGCCAAGGAAGGGTCGAGTGTACAGCTTTGGGACAACCTGGATACTATTCTAGTGTTGTCCTCATATGCGAGTTCGGTCGCTCCTCCGGCATACGCGAGTTCATCTGCTGCGCAACTCGGCAGTGGTGTAGAGGAGATGAGAGCCCTCATCCGGGAAGAGCTACGGGTGCACTTTGGCGTGATGGTCGAGTAGTTGATCTCAGCCATGCAGGGAGTACGCCCCTCACAGCCAGCCCCTCAGGTCAGTATTACTATTAATTTCATATAGTTTGAATGAAATGAAACCTATAAAGAAGGTCTCTTTATACAATCAACTTATGGAAGGATAAAAAAGCCACATGAGCGCTCAAATAACTATTCTAAGATAAACAGAATAGGGATCTGATTGGCGTGCCATTCACTCCGACAAGACCGGATGGGTGAAAGTGACGTGTGCGAACTGACGGAATCTGAATTGGATTCCCGGATTGGGTTGGGCGTTCAAATGACGGATCCAAAAAAAACCCAAGTATAAAGAATCAAAACACGCAACCCGAGAGTCCAAAATCCCAAATAGGGATCTGATAGGCGTGTTGTTCGCTCCGACACGATCGAGTAGATGAAATTGACGCGTGCGAACTGACGGAATCCGAATTGGATTCCCGGATTGGGTTGGGTGTTCAGATGACTAATCTAAAAAATACCCAAGGTAAAGGATCAGAAGAAGCAATCCGGGGGTCCAAAATCCCAAATAGGGATCTGATCGGCATGCCGTTCACTCTGACATGACCGGGTAGATGAATTGACGCGTGCGAACTGACGGAATCCGAATTGGATTTCCGGATTGGGTTGGGCGTTCAAATGACTAATCTAAAAAATACCCAAGGTAAAGGATCAGAACAAGCAATCCGGGAGTCCAAAATCCCAAATAGAGATCTGATCGGCGTGTCGTTCGCTCCAACACGACCGGGTAGATGAAATTGACACGTGCGAACTAACGGAATCCGAATTGGATTCCCGGTATGGGTTGGGCGTTCAAATGACGGATCAAAACACACAACACGGGGTCCAAAATGCCAAATAGGGATCTGATCGGTGTGCCGTTTCCTCCGACACGACCGGGTGGGTGAAATTGACGTGTGCAACCTGACAGAATCCGAATTGGATTCCCAGATTGGGTTGGGCGTTTACATGACGGATCTAAAAAAACCCAAGTCTGAAGAATCAAAACACGCAACCCGGGTGTTCCAAAATCCCATAATGGGATCCGATCGACATGTCGTTCGCTCCGACACGACCGGGTAGGTGAAATTGACGTGTGTGAACTGACGAAATCCGAATTAGATTCCCGGATTAGGTTGGGCGTTCAAATGATGGATCTAAAAAAAACCAAAGTCTAAAGGATCAAAACACGCAATACGGGGGTCCAAAATCCTAAAATGAGATCCGATCGACGTGTCGTTCGCTTCGACATGACCGGGTGGGTGAAATTGACAGTTGCGAACTGACGGAATCCGAATTGGATTTTCGGATTTGGTTGGGCGTTCAAATGACTAATTTAATAAAAACCCAAGGTAAAGGATCAGAACAAGCAACCCAGGGTCCAAAATTCCAAATAGGGATCTGATCGGTGTGTTGTTCACTCCGACACGACCGGGTAGATGAAATTGACGCGTGCGAACTGACGGAATCCGAATTGGATTCCCAGATTGGATTGGGCATTCAAATGATGGATCTAAAAAAAAACCCAAGGTAAAGTATCAAAACACACAACCTGGGGGTCCAAAGTCCCAAATAGGGATCTAATCGGCGTGCCGTTTGCTCCGACACGACCGGGTGGGTGAAATTGACGTGTGCAAATTGACGGAATCCGAATTGGATTCCCGGATTGGGTTGGGCGTTCAAATGACGGATCTAAAAGTACCCAAGGTAAAGGATCAGAACAAGCAAACGGGTGTCCAAAATCCCAAAATGGGATCCGATTGACGTGTCGTTCGCTCCGACACGATCTGATAGATAAAATTGACGCGTGCGAACTAACGGAATCCGAATTAGATTCCCGTATTGGTTGGGCGTTTGATAATTATGATTCTTGAGTTGGTTTCAGATTTACTTCCTCTAACTTGTTTAAACATCGTGGATGCCAGTCCAAAATCTACACCTATGGCCATCCGTACTATTCTTTTGGTTCTTTCCACTCTTGTTTTCCTTCCACGGCTATTATAACTCCATCTTAATCCATCATATGAACTAGGGTATAATTACTAGATTATTCCTTTCTAATTTCTCCTTAATGATCTCCCCCACTTAGAAATGTACTAATAAGAAAGCATCATAAGATCAGTCTAAAAGGTTCAACAATCACACCTCTTTCCGGGAGCTCCGCTTGCATTATTGCATTCACGCGTCCTTGATGCTTTACCACTCCTTGGTTCCTTCCAGCTTGGTCTTTTAGCATGGGACAGTTGGGAAGGCGGTGGTCACGATTTCCACATCGCAGGTAAGCTACTTCCTTCTTCCAGCACTCTTCTGCTCTATGTCCAGGCTTGTTGCAAAAGTTACAATATTCCACTGTCTTTGCTTCTTCTACCTTGATCTTTTTCTCCATGCCATAGTCCTTCCCAGTGGTTGGCCTTTTGTTGTTGTAGTTATTATGGTTGTTGTTATTGTTGTTATTGGGGAAAGTTCCAGTTGTATCGACTGCTCCCCTTTTTATAAAGGTCGGCCTTGAGATGTCCTTCCCCCTCATGCCTTCCACTTTGGCCATGGTGTCTTCTACCAGCTGAGCTCTTTGGACCATCTCAGTGTAATTGTGAATATTGTGTGGTCCGAGCCTTTCAATGAACATGGGCCTGAGCCCGTCCATGAAACGGTTAGCTTTTAATCTTTCTGTTCCCACCAAATGTGGGGCATACACAGCAAGTCGCGCGAATTGAGCCTCATACTCAGCCACGGACATCCCTTTCTGTTTTAGTGCGGCAAACTCTGTCGCCTTCTTCTCCTTGACTCTCACGGAGAAATACTTTCCTCGGAATATCTCCAGGAATCCGACCCACTCCAGTTCAGCTACATTTGGTAGGTGGGCCGACGTGGCCTTCCACCATGCTCGAGCATCCTTGGTAAATTGGAAAGTGGCCAGTACCACTTTCTCCCAGTTGTTGCATTGCATTACTTGGAAAATCCTTTCGATTTCCTCTTGCCAATTTTCTGCTTCATCTGGGTCAGGGGATCCAGAGAAACGAGGAGGGTTTAAACTCCTGAAATTCCAGTGCAGATCACCGGCTCCATTCCTTGCAGCTCCAGCTTGATTTTCAGCCTGAACCACATTCTGCAGGGCCTGAGTCAACCCAGCCACAGTTTCTTGCATAGCTTGCCATTGGTTACGAGCCATTGCAGTTGAGTGAGAGTGTTATGAGGTTCCTGAGAAAAGGTTGGAAACCAATTAATGTCTCTAGATACATTATAAGAGTTAATGGGTAGGAGGGTTTAATTCTTTCTAACGTATTCCCAGTCTCTACCCATTCTCACCAGGAACTATATTTAATTTGTCATGACCTAGGTTCCATAGGTATCTCCTATTCCTGAGACATATCCTATTTGATATTCCTAGGCTCTGATACCACTACACTGTCACGTCCCGAGAATTACGCAGCGGATATTATTAATTAATTCGAGTCGATATTTCGAGACGTGGACAGTCGGCAAATAAGCCTCTAGCTAGCACGCACTAAATGTGTATCGTAACAACATCCTAATAGGGCCCATATGTTGAACTCAGTATAAATTGTATTCAAATCTCAACTTATTTGTCTCAGATAAACTAATACAGGACTAAGACTCAATAAAAGGGAAATTACACTTATTCCTCACTTCCTACTACATTGTTCTAACACTCAAAATAAACTAACTATAGATAGACTCATGTTTGGAACGCTCTTCACTCGGACGCATTCCCATCCTCGACTTGCTCTTCCTCTTGAACTTCATAGTCACCTAGATTGGGTAAAAGTAGGGGATGAGCAAACTAGCCCAGTAGGATTTATATCTCAATGTGCGGGCAATGATATAAGTGATTAACATTTTAGAACTAGGCAAGTACGATGAATGATATGCAGGTACGAATAAAACTCGTTAAAACATGATATATAAAACAGGCTGGATAGAGTGAACAAGATAGAACAAGATTTGAGTACAAGATGACAAGATAGAACTAGTAATAGATCACTTTATACAAGCACGCAAGATTTCACTTGATGTCAAGAACGCAAGATATCACTAATTGCATTAATGCAGGATGGCCATATCACGCAAGCAAGCAAGCAAGAATGTACGAGCACGATCAAGTAACACTAATCAGGCACGTAG
Organism: Colocasia esculenta; assembly: GCA_014218235.1. Classification (NCBI taxonomy): domain Eukaryota; kingdom Viridiplantae; phylum Streptophyta; class Magnoliopsida; order Alismatales; family Araceae; genus Colocasia; species Colocasia esculenta. Next base: position 140,587,510 of record CM024762.1, on the reverse strand, counting down.
ATGCTAATGTACACTGAGAAAAGATCCATCAAGAATGTACACTAGGACACGTGTATGTGGTATTGTATCTATCATTCAACAAGCAAGAAAGTACTCACAGCGCAGATGCAACGCCAGTAATCATTATACCCCATGGTTAACAGTATATCTATGACTCGCCGTCATTGGGGCTAGATTGGAGCCCTTGGACACACGTCGTGCCCTGTCAGCATCTCATGTAAATTTTTAAATGTAGATACCCACAGTCATTAATAATAGCCAATGAGAGTTTCAATAAGTAAGCATGTGTAATGTCATGTTCATGATGATGATGAGAACAAGTAATAAGTAATTGAACATGATTTCATGAGAACAATAGTCAAGGGATAAATTCGACAGCATAACGGTACGATTTATACTTTCGTTCAATCTTTATATTAATGGCTTTAGTCTAGTTTGTAAGTCACACTCACGAGATCAAGAAGAGACAGGAAGTGCACGCTATCTCCAGGGAACTTCAATGGTACAACCAACTCGTCGGCCATGTGGGAATCCATGGTCAGAGGAGATTTACGGAGGCCTTGGTGAAAAGGTCGCTAGTCTACCGATTCGGAATGACTGGTAGAGAGTTTCCAATTTCCCAAGAAGGGCTACCTAATAGTGCAAGTGTGTAGTGCGGTACGTGTGTCTCAATTCACAAACCATCGGTCTCAAACTCGCGGGAAACACTTAACAATATAACGTGGAATAAACTATGCACTTTGACTAGTCATGGTTTGCAAGACTTTATGATAACTCATATCATTTAAACATGGTAGAATCAGTAGGAAGATTAATCATGAGTAGCACGAATGGATCATAACATTTAAGGAGCACTTAGAATAGCATTCATGTAATTAAAGCTTTTAAATGGATTAATCGCTTTTAAACCAGTATAACAATCACCATGCAATGATCAGACTCAAAAACATATGAATTACACACTAGGTATCATAGTAAACAGACCTCGGGTATATGTGGTAAGATTGGCAAGAAAACAGGGAGTTTTATGTAAAAATACTGAGATCGCAGCAGGTGCCTACAAGGAAGGCGACAGGGGGTCAGATTGCGACAGTACAAGGGCCGCGAAGGGATGGCTAGAAGGTGACAGGGGGTTGTGAAGATCGCGACTGGGCGGTCAGACTCAGGCAGCATGATCGCGACAAGGGTCTTATCGCAATCAGGTCGCGACATGTCAGGCTGTCGCGGCGAGACCTCGGAAGGCGACACATCGAGCCGTCGCGTTCACAGGATCTGCGCCAGAACCTGCCAGAGCAAGGACAGGTTCTTGGATTGCGGTCCAGAACTGCCATGTATTGACACAAGGTGCTTTCGAAATAGAGAATAAATTGTACAGTGTATGAAAAATAACGAAATCAGTCTTAAACCATCCAAGACATGCAAGGGTACTTCCAGTAAATTGGAATTAGAAAATAATGTGGGTTGTGATAGGCTTTAATCAAGTCAAACTCGAATGTAGAAGACAAGTGCAACCTGAAAACGTAGTTTCATGCAGCAACCCTCTTACCATACTTATAACTCTCTAACTAATGAGATTTAGACAAAACGTTCAACATGAAACCTGACGAGGACATCTAGTAGAATAACTTTCATGTTATGAGTTTACTCTAATTCGGTCTTGAATCACGTGCAACATATTAAGAATGGGAAAATCCCTAACAGTGCGCAACTTTGGAAAAACGCTTATAATTCAAAATCTACTAAATGAAATTCGATGAAACCAGTGGGAAATGAAAGCTAACTTGATGCTCTACACATTGGTATAGGATATGTTAAGGTTTGGCCCGAGAAAACCTACCTTATGGGTTGAAGAAGTCCCATTATTCCAGAAAACCCGTGTTCAGACCACTTGGAGGAAAACGCTTACTACTCCGTGTATACTGCATGGAATTTGGGCATTCCACTTGGGTTAGAACGTAGACTTGACCCTTTTTCCAGGGGTATAGTTCTTGTAAGGTTTGGTTATGGTTTGACTAACCTTTGGTCGACTTCAAGTGGGTGGTTTGTGCAGGTCGCAGCAGACAAGAAGGGGAAGAAGAAGGGCTTGGTGTGGACGATCTCCTACTCCCTAGCCACCAAGAACTCCTCCACACGACCCCAGAAAGTTCTAAACTCGTCCCTAGGGTTTGGGTGAAGAGTATTTAAGTAACCATGGTGTTTAGGAGTCCTATTATAACTAGGAAAGAAGGGTTGCAGGATTGGCATGTTGGTTTCCTATTTTTGATGATTTCTTCCTCCCTTTGAGTGTGTGAGGCATTAGGAAACCACCCCTCATAGTTAGGCACGAATTTGGGTTGCCATGAATGCATGATTGCATCCTAATTCAACTCTAATTGCCTCTTTTTAATTTCAGCTTATTTATGGTTACGAATTTCTATGTATTTTCTAGATTTATTTGATTTTTAAGTCATATGTGACCCATTGGCCCAATTATGATAATGGGTCATCAATATATAATGTTGGAAGTCCCCCCAACATTTTTATTTAATTTATGGTTGCATCGTATTATCGTGTTAACGGTTTTCCGACTTGTTTCTTAATTTGGATAATCGGTCGCAATAACTCTTAAACCTAGCCCAATGATTTTTATTGAACCAAATTTCTTGATGGGTCATTAGAGGTTATTATTTGAAGTCCATATATGATTTTTATTTAATTTTCTAACTCATCCGCGTATGTGTGATAATGATTTTACGACTTATTCATGAATTACGCTAATAAGTCGCGAATATTTTAAACTTAGATAATCTGATTTTTTGTTTCACAAATTTCTTTGTAAAACATTTAGTAATAATGTTTAGGGTTGATTTATAATTTTTACGGAATTTTTCGATGAGTTTTAGCACATACGATAATGATACGTATGTTTTAAATACTTTGATATTATGAAAATTATTTATTTCCATTTACTTTGAATTAAAATTTCCGGGGTGCTACAAAATGAATGAGAGGTGAGTGACACGTGTAAAGATATGTGTTAAAAATCGGTAAATGTGTAAATTGTGCCAAGTGTGACACTGCTTCCATAGAGGGCAGTGGAACCATATCAGGGAAAAGTCCCCCTGAGAAGGTTGAATGTGTTATGATCCTAAGGGCATTAGGATGAAATCCTGGAGGTGGACAAGTACCATTAGTTAGGGTGGAGACTTGTTCTCTCGGTTTGCGCAGTCTAAGAGTCATCACTGTATTGCCTAGGTGGCGTCTATGTGTATGTGATGTGATGTGTCCTTCTCTGGTGGTTTGGACTATGTGTCACGGCACTAAATATGAATGTGGAAATGTGTATGTGTTCATGTGTAAAGAAATGTGAATGTGAACAATGTGTAAATGTGCATGTGTAAAGTGTATACTATGTGATTAAGAAGTTGTGTAAAAATGTGAAGTTGTGAATTTGTGATCCATGTTGTAGTAATCTGAAATCATGTTAAAACAGGAAACTAAATGTACTTATAATCATGCTTTACATGTGCAAATTTCCTAGAATCCATGTTAGAAATGAATCTTAGTTGTGTGTAGGTAATTCCATGCTTGTTTGCCCTCATGTTGTGACTTAAATTGATTAAGTAGCTCTCATGGGTTGGGTTATGCTTTCTAGTCCATGTAAAACCAGCAAGCTTAAAGTATGTAAAATGGTTATGTGTATGTGTAAGAATGAGAAGTGACCATGTTAGCTATGTTTTCTTTCATGTATGTAAACTAGTTATGATAAATTGCTTTCATGTTTTAGATTAATTGAGAGTAGAACTTTCATGTGTGGGAATGATTAGAGAGCATGTGATAGGAGATTTTTAATTTAGAAAATCTAAAAGCATGAATCATGTGTATCATTAATAGAATCACCATGATAGGTTGTGAATTTCAATGACAAGCATGCTACGTGATTGTGTCTTGTAAATGTGTATGTAAAACCCGCTATGACATGTACATGTATGGTATGTGTAGAGTTATTTGCTGAGTCTTTTCGACTCATTACTTGCTTCGGCGTACAAGCATAGTTGGTGACGACACACTTGCGGAGGAGGCAGTGGAGACCGACTCCGAACGTGGAGATTAGATCGCTGGTGTACTTTGTAATATTTTGATTTCATAGTATGTAATTGCAACATTGTACTAGCATTATTATGGAAAGGAAATGTTTAAGTGTGGACAATTATGTATTTGATTTTCAGCAATTTAATTATGTGGACTTTTATTTCTTAAATGTTATTGCAATCATGTATGTTAAATGTGGATGATGAATGAAACGAAGACAGTGGTTCTTTTACTTCCGCTACTCTGTTCTTATATTCACGTGTATCTCAACTACATGTTATCGTTGGGTAAAGTCCCACTGTGGCAACGTTCACTATATCGACGTGGGTTGGTATAACCGTACCGATATAATGAGGGTCGCTACAGAGATTGGTATCACAGCGACCGGTTGAGATTGCACATGAATATACATAAGTCATCATCTTCATTACATGCTAAGTCTACATAGGAATGTCCACATGTGTAGAATTTATTAATAATGAATGAAAATAGATAAGAAAACGGTTAGGAAATGAATTAAAGTAGCTCTAATGATGGCTGAAATTTATTACAGCCATGGCTTCGAGAGGTAGGCGTGGCGGAGCGCCGGCCCGTGAGGTCGAGCCGAGACGTGATGAGCGGGCGGAGCAGTAGGCCCCTGCTCCACAGGGTCCTTTACTTCCCCCACCGCCACCTGTGGATTATGGAGTCTTCATGCAAGGTCTGGTGCAAGCCATGCAGACGCAAGCTCATACTCAGGCAGCGCTCCAGGCACAATTGTAGGCTGAGGTTAGACTAATAAAATGATTAATAGTCTGTTTTATTTAATTATGTGATATTATGTTGATTGTGTATTGCTTGTTGTGTACTGTAGCAGGCTCAAGTACCAGCTCAGGACCATGGTGGACCTTCTACCATGGAAAGATTCAAGAGGATGCTGCCACCCTCTTTTAAGGGGGAGAGCGATCCGTTGTTGGCAGAAAGCTGGATGAGGGAGATAGAAAAGATCTTCCGAGCCATCAGGTGTGCAGATGAGGATAAGGTCACCTTAGCCACCTACATGCTACAGGTATGTGTTAATTTTGTATGTTTGTATGTTTTGTTTAGTTAGAATTGTCAGTTGGAGCTTATGAAGGTGTATTGCAGGAAAGCTGATGTATGGTGGTCTTCACTACTGCGTACGCGGTTTGAGGATGGCGCAGTAGAGGTTGCTTGGGACGAGTTCGTGAGGCTCTTTCGGGCCAAGTTCGTCCTTGAGGATGTTCAAGACAAGATGGAGCAAGAATTTCTATCTTTGACGCAATGCTCCATGACCGTGCTGGAATATGAGGCAAGATTTTCTGAACTCTCTAAGTATGCACCTCATATCGTGGCAGACGAGCACAGGAAGACAAAGAAGTTCGTGATGGGACTCAAGCTATCACTGCGGACGAGACTCGTGGCATTTGACCACCGCACGTTGCCCTTAGTGCTGCTTGTAGGCAGGAGGGTGAGATGGAGCAATACCTTGAAGAGAAGAAGGCTTCGCAAAAGAGGCCTGCAGCGACATTCCAGCGGCAGGACAAGAAGAAAGTGGTGTACCAGACCCAGCAGCGATCAGTAGCAGTCAGCAGTTCTCAGGTACCCTCTGTACGTTCCCCTGGTGTGAAGAAAGAGTGTCCCCACTGTGGAAGGACACATGGTGGTACCGAATGTTGGATGATTACGGGAAAGTGCTTGAAGTGCGGAAGCAGCGACCACGAGATCAAAGATTGCCCAAGACTTCAGCAGGGAGTCTAGCGCGGAGCGCCAACCCCAGTAGTAGCGGTAGCAGCGCCAGCTACAGGAAGACCCGGAAGGCCTCGAGCCCCAGATCGAGTGTTTGCTTTAGCGCGCGAGGACGCCGAGCAGGCGGAGCATGTCACCGAAGGTACGATTTTACTTCTAGGTGTGCACGCTCGGGTTTTGTTTGATACGGGTGCTACTCACTCGTTCATTTCCGAGCGGTTCGCTAGGCAGTTAGCCCTAGAGTCAGGTGTAGAGTCTGAGGAGTTAGAGGTCCCTTTGTCTGTGCACACCCCTGCGGGTACGGTATCAACTAGGAAGTAAATTCCGTCGTTACCTGTGTGCATTGAGGATAGAATCCTAGATGGGTGTTTCTTCTAGCTAAAGATGAAGGACTATGATGCTATTCTTGGTCTGGATTGGCTAGAGGAGCACTATGTGTTAGTGGATTGTCGTCGGAAGAGGATTGTTTTCCGAATTCCTGGTGAGGACGAGTTCTCTCATCCCTTGCCAAGGAACGTGGCGGGAAAGATGGTCATCTCTGCCATGAAGGCGATGTGCATAGTAAAAAAGGGTTGTGACGTTTTTCTTGCCAGCGTAGTATTAGCGCCACGCCCTCTCTCTCTCGCGCTCTCTCTTTCCTCTCGCATTTTCTCTCTCTCCCACTTTTTCTCTCTCGTTTCTCTCTCTCCCGCTTCCTCTCTCTCTTTTCTCTCTTCTCTCTCTTCTCTATCTCTCTCACATTTCTCTTCCCTCTCTCTCCTTCTTGCGCTCTCTCTCCTCTCTCTTTCTCGTTTCTCTCATCTCTCTCCTCTCTCTTTTCTCTCTTCTCTCTTTCATCTCTTCTCTCTCTCTTTCATGTGCTCTCTCTCCTCTCTCTTTCTCGTTTCTCTCTTCTCTCTCTCTTTCGTCTCTCTCTTCTCTCTCTCATCTTTTGTTCTCTCTCTCTGGTTTCCTCTCTCCTTTTTCTCTCTATTTCCTATATTTTTTTAGGGTTGTTGCTAATTTATTTCATTTAGTATAAAACAATTTTTGTTGACCATTTTGTTTAGTGAAATACAATCTCAGTTCTTTGTCTCTAATCCACTCTTTATCTCTCTCTCTCTCTCTCTATTTACATAGTTTAATTAGTTTAGTTTTATTTAGTGCAACTTAGTTTTAATATCACCACGCTATTTTCTTAATTAAAAACTCAAGGTTTTCAATTCTAAAATCTAATTCTCGGTGGATTCGACTCGGTCTCACCACTTAACTACTGTTAAAATATTTAGTGTAGGCTGATACTTTTGAGATTGTTAGTCACGTGTTAAACGACGTATTCGTGGGCTATCAGTCACGAGGTCGAGAATGCCCCTACATTTCACGAGTTATTTGATCGGACTCATAAGTGGAAGGGGACGGATGTCTATGTCAGCGAGAGTGCTCGCATGATTGCTGTAAGTCAAATTATAAATTATGAATTCAATTAAGATATTAAAATAATTTGATTTTAATAATTTACTTTTAATTTGTTCTGTAGGAGACCTATGACGGGACGATGACGGATCGCTATGCAGAGGGCTCTCCCCAGCCAGACTTGGATCCGGAGGCTTGAGTCGATGCAACGGGGAGCCAAGGAAGGGTCGAGTGTACAGCTTTGGGGACAACCTGGATACTATTCTAGTGTTGTCCTCATATGCGAGTTCGGTCGCTCCTCCGGCATACGCGAGTTCATCTGCTGCGCAGCTCGGCAGTGGTGTACAGGAGATGAGAACCCTCATCCGGGAAGAGCTACGGGCGCACTTTGGCGTGATGGTCGAGTAGTTGATCTCAGCCATGCAGGGAGTACGCCCCTCACAGCCAGCCCCTCAGGTCAGTATTACTATTAATTTCATATAGTTTGAATGAAATGAAACCTATAAAGAAGGTCTCTTTATACAATCAACTTATGGAAGGATAAAAAAGCCACATGAGCGCTCAAATAACTATTCTAAGATAAACAGAATAGGGATCTGATTGGCGTGCCATTCACTCCGACAAGACCGGACAGGTGAAAGTGACGTGTGCGAACTGACGGAATCTGAATTGGATTCCCGGATTGGGTTGGGCGTTCAAATGACGGATCCAAAAAAACCCAAGTATAAAGAATCAAAACACGCAACCCGGGAGTCCAAAATCCTAAATAGGGATCTGATAGGCGTGTTGTTCGCTCTGACACGATCGAGTAGATGAAATTGACGCGTGCGAACTGACGGAATCCGAATTGGATTCCCGGATTGGGTTGGGTGTTCAGATGACTAATCTAAAAAATACCCAAAGTAAAGGATCAGAAGAAGCAATCCGGGGGTCCAAAATCCCAAATAGGGATCTGATGGCATGCCGTTCACTCTGACATGACCGGGTAGATGAAATTGACGCGTGCGAACTGACGGAATCCGAATTGGATTTCCGGATTGGGTTGGGCGTTCAAATGACTAATCTAAAAAATACCCAAGGTAAAGGATCAGAACAAGCAATCCGGGGTCTAAAATCCCAAATAGAGATCTGATCGGCGTGTCGTTCGCTCCAACACGACCGGGTAGATGAAATTAACACATGCGAACTAACGGAATCCGAATTGGATTCCCGGTATGGGTTGGGCGTTCAAATGATGGATCAAAACACACAACACGGGGGTCCAAAATGCCAAATAGGGATCTGATCGACGTGCCGTTTGCTCCGACACGACCGGGTGGGTCAAATTGACGTGTGCAACCTGACGGAATCCGAATTGGATTCCCAGATTGGGTTGGGCGTTTAAATGACGGATCTAAAAAAACCCAAGTCTAAAGAATCAAAACACGCAACCCGGGTGTCCAAAATCCCATAATGAGATCCGATCGACGTGTCGTTTGCTCCGACAGGACCGGGTAGGTGAAATTGACAGTTGCGAACTGACGGAATCCGAATTGGATTTTCGGATTTGGTTGGGCGTTCAAATGACTAATCTAATAAAAACCCAAGGTAAAGGATCAGAACAAGCAACCCAGGGTCCAAAATTCCAAATAGGGATCTGATCGGTGTGTTGTTCACTCCGACACGACCGGGTAGATGAAATTGACGCGTGCGAACTGACGGAATCTGAATTGGATTCCCAGATTGGATTGGGGGTTCAAATGATGGATCTAAAAAAAAACCAAGGTAAAGGATCAAAACACGCAACCTGGGGTCCAAAATCCCAAATAGGGATCTAATCGGCGTGTCGTTTGCTCCGACACGACCGGGTGGGTGAAATTGGCGTGTGCAAACTGACGGAATCTGAATTGGATTCCCGGATTGGGTTGGGCGTTCAAATGACGGATCTAAAAAGTACCCAAGGTAAAGGATCAGAACAAGCAAACGGGTGTCCAAAATCCCAAAATGGGATCCGATCGACGTGTCGTTCGCTCCGACACGATCTGATAGATAAAATTGACGCGTGCGAACTAACGGAATCCGAATTGGATTCTCGGATTGGGTTGGGCATTCAAATGACAGATCTAAAAAAACCCAAGTCTAAAGGATCAAAACACGCAACTTGGGGGTCCAAAATCCCAATAGGGGACCGATTGGCATACTGTTCACTCCAACACGACCGGTAGATGAAATTGACGCGTGCGAACTAACAGAATCCGAATTGGATTCCCGGATTGGGTTGGGCGTTCAAATGACTAATCTAAAAAATACCCAAGGTAAAGGATCAGAACAAGCAACCCGGGATCCAAAATCCCAAATAGGGATCTGATCGGCATGCCATTCACTCTGACACGATCGGGTAGATGAAATTGACGTGTGCGAACTGACGGTATCCGAATTGGATTCCCGGATTGGGTTGGGCATTCAAATGACGGATCTAAAAAAAACCCAAGGTAAAGGATCAAAACACGCAACCCGGGGGTCCAAAATCCCTAATAGGGATCTGATCGGCGTGCCATTCACTTCGACACGACTGGATGGGCCAAATTGACGTGTGCAAACTAACGGAATCCGAATTGGAATCCCGGATTGGGTTGGGCGTTCAAATAATGGATCTAAAAAATACCCAAGGCAAAGGATCAGAACAAGCAACCCGGGTGTCCAAAATCTCAAAATGGGAGCCGATCGACGTGCCGTTCACTCCGACACGACCGGGTAGATGAAATTGACGCGTGTGAACTGACAAAATCCGAATTGGATTCCAGGATTGGGTTGGGCATTCAAATGGCGGATCTAAAAAAAACCCAAGTCTAATGGATCAAAACACGCAACCAATCCCAAATAGGGATCAGATTGGCATGTCGTTCGCTCCGACATGACCGGGTAGATGAAATTGTCGCGTGCGAACTGACGGAATCCGCATTGGATTCCCGGATTGGATTGGGCGTTCAAATGACTAATCTAAAAAATACACAAGGTAAAGGATCAGAACAAGCAATCCGCGGGTCAAAAATCCCAAATAGGGATCTGATCGGCGTGCCGTTCGCTCCGACGGGTAGATGAAATTGACTTGTGCGAACTGACGGAATTCGAATTGGATTCTCGGATTGGGTTGGGCGTTCAAATGACTAATCTAAAAAATACCCAAGGTAAAGGATCAGAACAAGCAATCCGGGGGTCCAAAATCCCAAATAGGGATCTGATCGGCATGACGTTCACTCCGACACGACCGTCTAGATGAAATTGACGCGTGCGAACTGACGGAATCCGAATTGGATTCCCAGTTTGGGTTGGGCGTTCAAATGACGGATCTAAAAAAAACCCAAGGTAAAGGATCAAAACACGCAACACGGGGGTCCAAAATGCCAAATAGGGATCTGATCGGCGTGTCGTTCACTCCGACACGACCGGATGGGTGAAATTGACGTGTGCAAACTGACGGAATCCAAATTGGATTCCCGGATTGGGTTGGGCGTTAAAATGATGGATTTAAAAAAACCCAAGTCTAAAGAATCAAAACACGCAACCGGGGTGTCCAAAATCCCAAAATGGGATCCGATCGACGTGTCACTCCGACACGACCGAGTAGGTGAAATTGACGTGTGCGAACTGACGGAATCCGAATTGGATTCCCAGATTGGGTTGGGCGTTCAAATGATGGATCTAAAAAAAACCCAAGTCTAAAGGATCAAAACACGCAACCCGGGGGTCCAAAATCCCAAAATGGGATCCGATCGACGTGTCGTTCTCTCTGACACGACCGGGTGGGTAAAATTGACGTGTGCGAACTGACGGAATCTGAATTGGATTCCCGGATTGGGTTGGGCGTTCAAATAACTAATCTAAAAAATACCCAAGGTAAAGGATCAGAACAAGCAACCCGGGGTCCAAAATCCCAAATAGGATTTGATCGGCGTGTCGTTCACTCCGACACGACCGGGTAGATGAAATTGACGCGTGCGAACTGACGGAATCCGAATTGGATTACCGGATTGGGTTGGGCGTTCAAATGACGGATCTAAAAAAAACCTAAGGTAAATGATCCAAACACGCAACCTGGTGGTCTAAAATCCTAAATAGGGATCTGATCGGTGTGTCGTTCGCTCCAACACGACCGGATGGTGAAATTGACGTGTGCAAACTGACGGAATCCAAATTGGATTCCTGGATTGGGTTGGGCGTTCAAATAACGGATCTAAAAAATACCCAAGGTGAAAAATCAGAACAAGCAACTCGGGTGTCCAAAATCCCAAAATGGGATCCGATCGACGTGTCATTCACTCCGACACGACCGGGTAGGTGAAATTGACGTGTGCGAACTGATGGAATCTGAATTGGATTTCCGGATTGGGTTAGGCATTCAAATGACGGATCTAAAAAAAACCCAAGTCTAAAGGATCCAAAATATTTTCTAATTAAACTTGAGGAATAATCACATGTTTTAAATTTAATTTTTGAAAATAGTGTTTGTATATTATTTTTTATTAATGTTTCTCATATTAGTTTTTTTTAATATAGGATCCTCCGGCACCTGACGATCAGGAGGCGGGGACGGCAGACGATCCAGCAGACCTGTCTTGATTTTTAGCATTTATGATTGTGTATGATTTTATATTAGTTATGTGTTATGATTTTATGTTTCATTATGATTACCTTCTATTGTGGAATGCATGAATATTTTAGCAGGTTTTGTAATTTATTATTGTAAATTTCTGTAATTTTTTTAAAAAAATTATTACACATTTTCGACGGTTTTTCGACGAATGGTTTCGTCGAAAATTTACAGTTGGCCGTCGAAACTTATCCGTCGGCATTTCTGTCGGAAGTTCCGACGGAATAATTTCCGACGGATACATTCTTTCGGAAGTTTCCAACGGATTTGCTGACAGATTTTCTGACGGTCACCGTCAGAATGCACTGACCATTTTTTCAGACAACATTTTCTGACTAATTTTTGTCGGAAGTTACCGACGACTTTTCCGACGGATGACTAATTTTCGTCAGTAATTTCTGACCAACAATTTCCGACGGACGCCTTCCGACGACCATTCGACGGAAAGTTGTCGGAAGGTGCCGTTTTCGACGGATTGCCATTAGATTTTCGACGGATTACGTCCGTCGAAAACGTCGCTTTTTCTTGTAGTGGTCTACTGGTGTCCGTACCCCCAACCACGAGCGCGCTAGAAGTGACTAAACACAAACTCCCTCAAGTCGTTGCCCTCTGTTGTGTTCCCTGTAGCCGGACGTACAACTCAAACACAGGAGTAAGGGTGTCCAGGACAAATGACACAGACTACCTAGTCGATACCGTACCTGCAGGTGTGTGCACAGACAAAGGGACTTCTAACTCCTTAGACTCTATTCCTGACTCTAAGGCTAACTGCCTAGCAAAATGCTCAGAAATGAACGAGTGGGTAGCACCCGTATCGAACAAAACTCGAGCATGCACACCTAAGAACAAAACCGTACCTTCGGTGACATGATCCGCTTGCTCGGCGTCCTCACGAGCTAACGCAAACACTCTAGCTGGGGCTCGAGGTCTCCCTGGTCATCCTATCACTGGCGTTGCTACTGCTGCTACTGCTGGGGCTGGAGCCGTTCCACACTGACCTCCCTGCTGTAGTCTGGGGCAATCCTTAATCCTATGCTCACTGCTCCCGCACTTCAAGCACTTCCCCGCCAACTTCCAACATTCCGTACTACCATGTGCCCTCCCCCAATGAGGACACTCATTCTTACCATTAGGGGAACGTTGAGAAGGTACCTGACCACTGCCCAATGCCACAGGACGCTGCGGTGACTGAAAAGTCACCTTCTTCCTATCCTGCCTCTGGAAAGGAGCCGCGGGCCTCTTCTGAGAAGCCTTCTTCTCCTCCAGGTACTGCTCCATCTCTCCCTCCCACCGACAAGCTGCGCTGAGCACCTGCTTGAGGGTACGATGGTCAAAAACCACCAACCTCATCCTCAGCGATGGCCTCAGACCCATCACGAATTTCTTCGCCTTCCTGCGTTCATCAGTTACAATATGAGGGGCATACTTCGATAGCTCGGCAAACCTGGCCTCGTACTCCAGTACAGTCATGGAGCCTTGAGTCAACGAGAGGAACTCCTGCTCCATCTTGTTCTGGATGTGCTCCGGAACAAACTTGGCTCGGAAGAGCCTCACGAACTCATCCCAACCAACTTCCACAGCAACATCCTCGAACCGAGTACATAACAACGAGGACCACCACACGTCGGCTCGCTCCTATAGCATATAGGTGGCTAAAATGACCTTGTCGTCCTCAGCGCACCTAATAGCCCGAAAGATCTTTTCGATCTCCCTCATCCAGCTCTCAGCGAGTAACGGGTCGCTCTCCCCCTGAAAAGAGGGTGGCGACATCCTCTTGAGCTGTTCCGTGATGGAGGGTCCACAATGGTCCTGGGCCTGGGGAACTGGCACTTGAGCTTGCCACAGCAAACATCATAAGCAACACATATAGCATAACAACATAGCAAACATATCATCAAGTAAAACAGACTACCTTTCTTATCATTCTAACATGAGCCTCCAGTTGAGCCTGGAGTGCAGCCTGAGTGTGTGCCTGCGTCTGCATGGCCTGCACTAAACCCTGCATGAACACTCCATAGTCTACTGGTGGCGGTGGGGGAAGCACAGGACCCTGGGGTGCTGGGGCCTACTGCTCACCCTGATCCTCACGCCGAGGCTCATCTCTCCTCTGCTCACCTTCAAGAGCAAGAACACCACGCCTACCACGCGAAGCCATATCCTGCAAAATGATTTAATCACAATTTAGAACTAGACTATCTAATTTCTAACTATTTACTTATCTATGTGGACAATCTACACAGACTTAGCATACAATGAAGATGATGGTATGTAAATATTTATGTACAATTTCAGCATGTATCTCTGATACCGATCTCTGTAACGATCCTCCTTATACCGGTATGGTTGCACCAACCCACATCGGTATAATGAACGCCGCTACAGTGGGACATTTACCCAACAATTGTACAATTAGGCTGAAACATACACACACACACACACACACACACACACACACACACATATATATATATATATATATATATATATATATATATATATATATATATATAACACATGGCAGCGTAAATGAAATGATTGGAAAGTAACTCTTATTCCATCATCCACATTCTATTCACACTCCATATAGAGGAAAAGAAAACTAAACATTTCATAATAAAAGATGAATTAAATACATTGTCCACATAAGACTACACAGAGCCTTTTTATTACATACTTTTGAAAATGAAAGTACAACACTGAATCTAAATGAGGTCTCCTACTCCCGCTCCGAGTCGCTCCTAACGATCTCCTCGGAAGAAGTAGAAACGTCTGCACCTGTACGCCGAGGCAAGGATGAGTTCAAAAGAACTCAACAAATAACTCTAAACATATTAAACTTACATGCATCACCTGACATTCACATTCTCATACCACACAATCACATATAAGCATGGATTTAGCTATTTATGCAAATAGAACTTAAACATGATTTCTACACATGTTACACATGGAAATTGTTTAGTACAAAGTGTTCAATAACTTAAAGCCTATCACATGCTCTCTACACATTTATCAATATGTTAAACTAAGTTTCATCTAACTACATTTATATATTCACATGTTAACATTTGTCATCTTAAACATGAAGTTTGTACACATAAAGAAAGAGACAATTCTAGCATGGATTATATAATCATATTCACATGAATAACACATTTATACACATGAAAAGTTTGCTGTTTTGCTATGTACATAACATATTCATTTAAGAAGTTATCATTTCACATGCTATCACAAGAGTTCATATTAACATATAATCATTTACACAATTTCACAGTTTTCACATGCATATTCCCTTAAACACAATTTCACATTATTTAAATGCCGTGACACATAGCCCAAACCACCATTTGAAGGACACACACTTATTACAACACATATCTATCACCTGGGCATTCCAGTGATAAATCTTAGTTACTGCGCAGAACCAGGAGAAGCTCTCTCCACCCTAACCAGCGATACTTGTTCGCCTCCAGGATTTAATCTCAATGCCCGTTGGACATCACACACTACGAACCTTCCCGTGGGGGCTTTACCACAGTACAGTTCCACAGCCCTCTAAGGTAGCATTGTCACACATTGGCACATTTACATATTTTCCATTTAAACACACACAATTTCATACCATTTTAACCTGTTATTCTCATTTTCACATTCATGCACATGGTTCAGGTTCCCTATCATGGTACTACTATTAATAGAACTAAATCAGTCACAACTACTAATTGATTTATATCATGTTGTAATTACATTAATCATTTTTAATTACACTAAACCATACCATTTTCATGATAAAAATATTGTAATCATTACCTACAGTTATCCAATGAATGTGAAAATTTACCCATAGGTCGTTTACTATTCACATATCACATATACAAGGTTCATAATTTTATGAAATATCCACTATTTAATAAAATTCAAACAGTGATATTATATCAGGTTAAAATAGCCCAATTTACATAGTTGTTATCATTCAGACCTAGAGTTCATGCAACACATGCATACTGATAGTACTGAACATATGCTAATTTTCAGGAATTTATCTACTTTCATACCATTTATTGGAGTTTCTATACTAAATTAGCATGCTCCTTATTTTACCATTCACAAATTTTAATAATTTACACAGATATCATAAAATTCCAAATTTTATACAGTGTGAACTGAAACCCTTAACTAATATACAAAAATTTCATAACTATTAAATTCCCCCAATATTTGCATAATCGAGATTTTACAAGATTAAAACCTGTCAACTAGACATTTCTGATAATTCTAATAATGTGGGAAATCCACAGAAATTCATAACAATCCACAACATGCTTCCACACAGATATTTACATGTCATATAAAGTTTATCTTATATCCTCATGTGCAAAACATTTCGAGAAAATAGTTTTTATAGGGCAGTAGACACATTGTTTCTACTGAAGAACTAAACGGCAAGGGGTGGCCGCCTACAAAGTTAACGGCAACAGAGACTGCCGCCAAGTTCAGATCTTAACGGCAATAGATCCTGCCGTTAAGTTCCTGTCTGTGCAGAACACAGACTGAACGCAAAAAGATCGACTAAATGGTGGGTTCCAGGACTCGAATTAAAATCCTAAAATTTCTGGGACATACTAGACACATGTAGGGATGATGTGGATGGGTTACTTGCCTTGGATAAAATCTCCAATTGATGTTTTGAGTTGAAGAAGATCTCCTCGGCCTGAGCCAAAGAGCCTTCAAATCCTTCTTTATACGGTTCCCTGTTGATCTTCACTGCACACCAGCGTGGGGAAGTCGTTCCCGGATGTTCAGAGTCTCTCCAGTCGATGCAGATCGCCGGATGAAGCCTCCAGGAGCCTGATCGAAGATCTCCAAAACAGGTTTTCGCATAGAAAGTCTAGGTTCTTGACCCAAGAGTCAAAAGGACAGACTTGGCCGAAAACTGGACAATATAAAGGGCTGGGGGTCGGATACGCATAAGGGTGAGGCTAGGTTACCATTGGGGAACGATTTCCAAATTAGAGGGCGACATTTTCGGGGGCGTTTCCGGATCTGAGATCGCAACAATCTGGAAAATAAACGTCAACATCTCTGGCCGCCAATACAGAGTTAGCGTCCATCGATGTGGCCGCTGACTCCCAATAAACGTCAACTAATGTTGACGCCTACTGGTCGACAGAACAGACTTAAGACTGCAGAAACTATATACACCACACACATAGAGATATATACATATATACCATGCATACATTACATCAGCACTAATTCATGCAATTCACACAAATAAATACTATGCATAATAGTCCACACATCAATAGTATATACTCGTATACACATATATACATAAGCAAACACTCAAGATAAAAATCAAGGGCCTTACACCCTCTCCCCCTTAAAGAAAACTTAGTCCCCGAAGTTAGACTGTCACTACTCAAACAACTGAGGATACTTCTTCTTCATTGCATCCTCAAGCTCCCAAGTAGCCTCCTCTCGCGAGAAGTTGCGCCATAAAACTTTCACTGACGCAATGCTCTTGTTCCGGAGATGTTGAACCTTCCGTCAAGAATAACTACTGGTTGCTCCACATAAGAAAGATCTGGTAGGATCTCTACTGGCTCGTGACTAATAATATGAGATGGATCTCTAACATACCTCCTGAGCATAGATACGTGGAAAACAGGATGAACACTAGCTAACGCTAGGGGTAAAGCTAGCTCATATGCCACGTTGCCCAATCGTCTAAGAATCTCATACGGGGCAATGAATCTAGGACTTAACTTACCATGCCTGCCAAATCTAACTACACCACGAGTAGGCGAAATCTTTAAAAAGACATACCCACCTACCTCAAACTCCAAATCCTTCCTCCTATTGTCGGCATAACTCTTCTGCCTATCCTGTGCCACAACAAGCCTCTTCCTAATCAGCTGGACCTTATCCGAAGTCTCCTGAACTAACTCCGGACCAATCAGCTGCCTATCACCAGTCTCCTCCCAACATAAAGGAGATCTGCAAGGCCTACCATACAACGCCTCAAGTGGAGCCATACCAATACTCACATGAAAACTGTTGTTATCTGCGAACTCCACAGGAGGTAAATGGCGCTCCCAATCATCCTTCCAATCTAGCACACACGCCCTCAACATATCCTCGAGCGTCTGGATAGTCCTCTTGGACTGTCCATCTGTCTGGGGATGAAAAGGCGAACTAAGCTTCAACTCCGAACCTAACGCATCCTGAACCCCCTTCCATAATCTCGAAGTAAATCGTGGATCTCGATCCGAAATGATCGACTTCGGGACACCATGCAATCTAATAATGCTACTAATATACAATCTAGCTAAACTCTCTATTGACTGCTTCTTCTTCATGGGCAAGAAATACGCAGTCTTCGAGAATCTATCTACCACTACCCAAATCGAGTCGTTACCTCGTCTGGATCGAGGCAAACCAGTAACAAAATCCATAGTGACAGCCTCCCACTTCCATACTGGATCTCCATCTTCTGCATAAGACCAGATGGTCGTTGCCGCTCGGCCTTCACTTGCTGGCAAACTCAACATCTAGACACAAATTCTACTACATCTCTCTTCATGCCAAACCACCAAAAAGATCTCTTCAAATCCTGGTAAATCTTAGTGTTACCTGGATGAATAGAGAATCTAGACCTATGAGCTTCTGCTAAAACATGCTCACGAACATCCACGATGTCTGGAACACAAGCATGGTGATGGAATCTAATCACACCATCCTCATCACAAGCAATGTCTGCCTTACCCACTAACTCTTGGAGTTTAGGGTCGGCTTTCTATTGCTCGATCACTTCATCCAACACCGAAGACCTAATGGACAACTGAGCTACAAAAGCCTGGCACAATGATGGCTCTAACTCAATCATTGCACACGCCGCATCCTCCAACATTTTCCAATCCTGCTGGAGAGATGACCTCTTTCTGCTAAGGGCATCCGCTACGACATTCGCCTTTCCAGGATGATACTGGAGGTCGAAGTCATAGTCCTTCAGGAACTCAATCCATCTTCTCTGCCTAAGGTTTAATTCCTTTTGAGAGAAAAGATACTTTAGGCTCTTGTGGTCAGTGAACACCTCAAATCTGACACCATAAAGATAGTGCCTCCAGATCTTCAGTGCATGAACCACTGCCGCAAGCTCAAGATCATGAGTCGGATAATTCCGCTCATGCTCCTTCAATTGATGAGAAGCATACGCTACTACCCTTCCTTGTTGTATCAATACACAGCCAAGGCCAATCCGAGATGCATCCGTGTAGATAGCAAAACCCTCTACACCGCTCGGCAAAACTAACACAGGAGCCGAAGTGAGCTTAGTCTTCAATAACTGAAAACTACTCTCACACTCCTCGGACCAAACAACTTCACTCCCTTCTGGTCAGCTGAGTCAATGGGGCGGCGATGGATGAAAATCCCTCAATAAATCGCCGATAATAACCCGCCAAACCAAGAAAACTCCGAATCTCCGAAGGAGTCTTGGGAATCTCCCAATCCATAACAGCCTAGACTTTCGTTGGATCCACTGCTACACCAGCACCAGAGATAACATGCCTAAGGAAATGAACCTCGCGCAACCAAAAATCGCACTTGCTGAATTTTGCATACAGCTTGTCCTCACGGAGAACCTCTAACACTATCCTCAAATGCTAACGATGTGTGGCCACATCCGGAGAGTAGACCAACACGTCATCAATAAAAACTACGACAAAACTATCTAGGTATGGTCTAAACACCCTGGTCATGAGATCCTTGAACGCTGCAGGGGCGTTGGTCAGACCAAAAGGAAGGACCAAAACTCATAATGTCCATAACGGGTTCTAAAAGTCGTCTTGGACACATCTTCACTCCTAATCCTCAACTGATGATAACCAGACCACAAATCAATCTTAGAAAAGACAGATGCATCTTGCAGCTGGTCAAACAGATCATCAATCCGAGGTAAGGGATACCTATTCTTCACCGTCACTTGGTTTAGCTTTCTATAATCAATGCATACCCTAAGTGATCCATCATTCTTCTTCACGAATAAGACATGTGCGCTCCAAGGGGAAACGCTAGGACAAATAAATCCCTTATCTAACAAATCCTGCAACTGCTTCCTTAGCTCAGCTAATTCCGCAGGTGCCATCCGATAAGGTGCCTTCGAGATAGGAGAGGTGCCTGGAAGAAACTCTAGGATGAACTCTATCTCTCTAGCCGGTGGCAATCCAGATAAATCATCAGGAAAGACATCTGGAAATTTCCGCACTACATCAATCTCCACAAGAGTAGGTGACTCATCAGCCTTGGGTACTAATACCACGCAGGCAAGAAAAGAGTCACAACCCTTGTTCACCATTCTCATCGCCCTCATGGCAGAGATGACAAACCTCTCTGCCAAGTTCCTTGGCAAAGGATGAGAAAATTCATCTTCACCAGGAATGCGGAAAATGATCTTCTTCCCACGAAAATCTACTAACGCATAGTGCTCCTCTAGCCAATCCAGACCAAGAATAGCATCGTAGTCCTTCATCTTTAGCAAGAAGAAACACCCTTCTAGGACTCTATCCTCAATGCACACCGGTAAAGACGGAATACACTTCCTAGTCGATACCGTACCTGCAGGTGTGTGCACAAACAAAGGGACTTCTAACTCCTCAGACTCTATTCCTGACTCTAAGGCTAACTGCCTAGCAAAATGCTCGGAAATGAACAAGTGGGTAGCACCCGTATCGAACAAAACTCGAGCATGCACACCTAAGAAATAAACCGTACCTTCGGTGACATGATCCGCTTGCTCGACGTCCTCACGAGCTAACACAAACACTCGAGCTGGGGCTCGAGGTCTCCCTGGTCGTCCTATCGCTGGCGCTGCTGCTGTTGCTACTGTTGGGGCTGGTGCCGTTCCACGCTGACCTCCCTGCTGTAGTCTGGGGCAATCCTTAATCCTATGCTCGCTGCTCCTGCACTTCAAGCACTTCCCCGCCAACTTCCAACATTCCGTACCACCATGTGCCCTCCCCAATGAGGACACTCCTTCTTACCATTAGGGGAATGTTGAGAAGGTACCTGACCACTGCCCGATGCCACAGGACGCTGCGGTGACTGAAAAGTCGCCTTCTTCCTATCCTGCCTCTAGAAAGGAGCCGCGGGCCTCTTCTGAGAAGCCTTCTTCTCCTCCAGGTACTGCTCCATCTCTCCCTCCTGCCGACAAGCCGCGCTGAGCGCCTGCTCAAGGGTACAATGGTCGAAAGCCACCAACCTCATCCTCAGAGATGGCCTCAGACCCATCACGAATTTCTTCGCCTTCTTGCGTTCATTAGTTACAATTTGAGGGGCATACTTCGATAGCTCGGCAAACCTGGCCTCGTACTCCAGTACGGTCATGGAGCCCTGAATCAACGAGAGGAACTCCTGCTCCATCTTGTTCTGGATGTGCTCCGGAACAAACTTGTCTCGGAAGAGCCTCACGAACTCATCCCAACCAACCTCCACAGCACCATCCTCGAACCGAGTACGTAACAACGAGGACCACCACACATCGGCTCGCTCCTGTAGCATATAGGTGGCTAAAGTGACATTGTCATCCTCAGCGCACCTAATAGCCCAAAAGATCTTTTCGATCTCTCTCATCCAGCTCTCAGCGAGTAACGGGTCGCTCTCCCCCTGAAAAGAGGGTGGCAACATCCTCTTGAACCCTTCCATGATGGAGGGTCGACCATGGTCCTGGGCCTGGGGAACTGACACTTGAGCCTACCACAACAAACATCATAAGTAATACATATAGCATAACAACATAGCAAACATATCATCAAGTAAAACGGACTACCCTTTTTATCATTCTAACTTGAGCCTCCAACTGAGCCTGGATTGCAGCCTGAGTGTGGGCCTGCGTCTGCATGGCCTGCACTAAACCCTGCATGAACACTCCATAGTCTACTGGGGGCGGTGGGGGAAGCACAGGACCCTGGGGTGCTGGGGCCTGCTGCTCACCCAGATCCTCACGCCGAGGCTCATCTCTCCTCTGCTCACCTTCACGAGCAGGAACACCATGCCTACCACGCGAAGCCATATCCTGCAAAATGATTTAATCACAATTTAGAACTAGACTATCTAATTTCTAACTATTTACTTATCTATGTGGACAATCTACACAGACTTAGCATACAATGAAGATGGTATGTACATATTTATGTACAATTTCAGCCTGTATCTCTGATACCAATCTCCATAACGACCCTCCTTATACCGGTATGGTTACACCAACCCACATCGGTATAATGAACGCCGCTACAATGAGACATTTACCCAACAATTGTACAATTAGGCTGAAACATACACAAATATATATATATATATATATATATATATATATATATATAAACACATGGCAGCGGAAATGAAATGACTGGAAAGTAACTCTTATTACATCATCCACATTCTATTCACAGTCCATATAGAGGAAAAGAGAACTAAACATTTCATAACTAAGAGATGAATTAAATACATTGTCCACATAAGACTACGCAGAGCCTTTTTATTACATACTTTTGAAAATGAAAGTACAACGCTGAATCTAAATGAGGTCTCCTACTCCCGCTCCGAGTCGCTCCTAACAATCTCCTCGGAAGAAGTAGAAACGTCTGCAACTATACGCCGAGGCAAGGATGAGTTCAAAAGAACTCAACAAATAACTCTAAACACATTAAACTTACATGCATCACCTAACATTCACATTCTCATACCACACAATCACATATAAGCATGGATTTAGCAATGTATGCAAATAGAACTAAACATGATTTCTACACATGTTACACATGGAAATTGTTTAGTACAAAGTATTCAATAACTTAAAGCCTATCACATGCTCTCTACACATTTATCAATATGTTAAACTAAGTTTCATCTAACTACATTTATATATTCACATGTTAACATTTGTCATCTTAAACATGGAGTTTGTACACATAAAGAAAGAGACAATTCTAGCATGGATTATATATCATATTCACATGAATAACACATTTATACACATGAAAAGCTTGTGTTTTGCTATGTACATAACATATTTTTAAGAAGTTATCATTTCACATGCTATCACAAGAGTTCATATTAACATATAATCATTTACACAATTTCACAGTTTCACATGCATATTCCTTAAACACAATTTCACATTATTTAAATGCCGTGACACATAGCCCAAACCACCATTTGAAGGACACACACTAATCACAACACATATCTATCACCTGGGCATTCCAGTGATAAATCTTAGTTACTGCGCAGAACTGGGAGAAGCACTCTCCACCTTAACCAGCGATACTTGTTCGCCTCCAGGATTTAATCCCAATGCCCGTGGGACATCACACACTATGAACATTCCCGTGGGGACTTTACCACAGTACAGTTCCACAGCCCTCTAAGGTAGCAGTGTAGTATCCCAGAAAATCTATTAATTAAAAATTATGGATAAATTGAAATTTTATCGATTAATAAATTCAACAAGTTAAAACGGTACGCATCATTATTGCATGCGTATAAACCCCTATAAAAATTTCGTAAAAATAGTAGTTATACTTTAAATAAAGTTCTCTAATGACCCATCATGAAATTTGGGCATAGAAAAATCGTTTAGACCGAGTTTAAGAAATTATGCGACTTATTAGTGTAATTAAGGAATAAGTCGAAGAATCCATTATTTTATGATCCAAAGTGGATTATAAATTAAAATAAACGTGTGGGTAGACTTTAAATAATATGGGATGATAGCCCATTATGATATTTGGACCAATGGACAATCTTGGCCCATAAATAAATTCTCTAATAAAAGGATAAATAAAAACTCATTAAGTAAAGTAAGTACATGTGTTGTACAATTAAACTCACATGAGTTATTGGGCTAAGAGTAATTACCCAAATGATGAATATTAGAAATATTGGCATGAATAATATTTATTCAATTTAAAAATATGAAACTACTTGAATAAGTGTGATAAATAGATTTACATAAGGATAAAGGGTGAATAATTGGAATTAAATCAATACCCATTAAGTTAAATTAGTAATGAGTTTTAATAATGGACCTAACATAGATTGTTGGGCCCAAATAAGAAGAGCCCATCATGAGATGGGAGATAATTAAGCTAAATTCGTACCTAAAATATTAATAAATAGAAAATGATTAAGATAATGAGTATTTTAACTCTTAATCATCTTAGAAAGAGTTCTAAACCTAGTATAACTCAATAGGACTCTATCCTAATCCTAAAAAGGGGATTTAGATGAGAGACAATTGGGTTAAAGAGAGAAGACTCATATTAAATAGTGAAATTCGTAACTAAATTATCTCATAATTAAAAAGAGATAATTAAGACACTATTATGACTCATATATATATAGAAAAGAGACCTAAACTTATACTAACACATTACCCACGAAATTAAACCTCTCATCTATCCTATTAGGTCGGATAATGCAAGAAATAATGGGATAAATATAGAAATTAAAGAGTTGGAAGGAGAAGTAAGAGTTTTAGAGAGGATGGACTCTTGTAGCAACCAAATACATCCTAATACAACCCTATCAACCCCCATTTTCGTGCTTAGACTTTGGGAGATGAAGGGAGAGACTGGAGAACAAAGGAGCAAGAAGGAGGAGCTTGGAAAGGAGGGATTTCATCTCGTTCTTCATCAAAAACTCTAGCTTTCCATTCTTGCAACGAAAGGTAGGCAATCTCTCAAGTTAAAATCGTGAAATAATATCCTAGTAAACTTCATGTACCTCTTCAAAAGTCCTATGGTTTCGTTGTATTCCGCTCATCCACTTGGGCGAATTTAATTCGTGAAATCCTGCTGTTACCCAGAACTGAAATCTCATATTTTCTCTAATTCCCCATATGTACTTGCTCTCATGCCATGATAAAATTCTCGTGTATACTGCATCTTATTATCTTTCAAATGCACCTGGTCTGCTTGATTTCGACCTCTCTTGAGGGAGAATTAAATCATTGAATCCATGTCTGTAGCATGTACCCGACTCTTCATGATAACCTTTAAACTTCGTGCACACTTGATGTCCTGTCATGATAAAATTCTCTAAAATACTAAATCGTGTTAGCTTTCAAACGCCACTGGTTTCATAATTTTTCATTAAATATTCATCTCCAATAAATTCGTTGAACCCTGACTGCACCTGTTTAGGTCATCAGAATGTAACATGTTCAAAGGATGCCTAAATCGTGCATGCTGATAGATCTATGTGTCTACTTTCATTTGAAACTGGATTCGTGATTTTTGGGTCATTATACAATTTTATATTGAATTTAGAAGAGTCCTGTATCAAATCTGATCAATCCTGGAAAAAGAAAAAAAAAGGGTCGGACTCTCCTGATATCGCGACGGCGCGACCCGCCGCGATATTAGCCGAGTCGCGTCCCGCCATCATGTCGCGTTAAGAACGCGGTGACCTAAACCACCGCGATATCCACCCCGAACCGAGCCAGACCGGCCGGTTCACTTGTCGCGCCCAGCCGCCTTGTCGCGACCTGAAGTCGCCACGGGTACCCCCGTTGCATTAACAAAAAATCAGCCAGAGCCCGAAATTGCTTATATACCCTTGCTCTACTTGTTAATTAGTCATTGTATAGCCTTAATTAAATATTGTTATTCATAATTTGATCTGAATAAATATTAATGTGCAATAAATTACATGAATCTAATTAATTTTAAAAGCTTGTGCACAACCCATCATGCTCTTTTGATTTCATACACTTGCACACACTTAACCATCATGTTGCCATTAAACTTTATTAAATTTCTCAATAATGTATATGGTAATTAAGTGAAACTAATTACCTAATTTTCCTGTTATTTAATGACACATGTCTTCACTTTATTCGTGTGATTTGTACACCATTATCGCGTCCCTCTGCCTTCGAGCACTCGAGGCAAGATGGACAACATTTCGTTACCCACTTTCTCTTGACTTGGACCACCTCTCCACCGGGAATACTCTCGACTGGACTAGGGACTCCTTGTCAAGGCCTCCATAAGTCTTCTTGGCTTTGGCGCACGTCCATTGCCGACGAGCTGGTTGTACCTTAAATCCCGTTACACTCTTAGGGATCAGTACGATCCAAATGGCCTTAGTAAGATCTCTCTTATCTTGTGATCACGCCGGACCACCTGGCCAGTGTTCTTGGCATGGCTAATGGGCGGTGGTGACTTCTTCTACCAGACTGCCGGTCCCGACCTAGTGCTATGCCACCGTTACTATCATGGTTTATCGTTGTTTTACGATTATACCCCTATCTCATCTACTATCCTTGTACTCTCATCTATTCACGTTCACTCTACTATCTCGTCTATTCATCTAGTACTCTCTTGAGACTCTTGAGCTGTTGCGCCTCCCATTGCTTGTACTATACATGACTATCTAGCGCCATAATATGGGTCCGGTGACCCTACTGACTTGAATGCACAGTGTGCAGGGCACAGAGAGTGTCCGAGGAGCTCCAATCTAGTCCTGGGGGCAGAGAGCCACCCGAAAATACATGCAGGGGCTATTGACGGTGTTCTGGATTGCACCGGTTCTGACTATCTCGACATTGGCTAGACATTTAATGTTTTACTATTAGTCTGAGGAGTTCAGACATATTGTACCGTTCTGTGCTATTAGTGAGCTAGCACTGACTGTTATAACATTAGTATGAGGAGTTCAGACATAATGTACTATCGTTAACGGCTACTGTCCCAAAGTGACTATTGCCATACTCGACTAGTGCACCGTGGTGCAACCATACACGTTATCTCATTACATGTATCTCTTTACACGCTATCTTGATATACAAGCTATCTCGTTACACGCCACCTTGATACAAGCCATCCTATTACATGTCATTTTGATACACGCTATCTTGTTATACACTATCTTGTTACACGCTATCTCGTTATCATGTCATCCTAATTTTTGCAATACTCTTGTGAAATGTAATATCGTTCACTTATTATCTTGTACTATTACTCTCTTAACTATACTTGATCGTTCTCTCTAGTTAACCTGCGTTACAAGACATTAATCACTTAAAGCATGCTTGTTTACACGAGATATTAAGTCCTACTGAGCGTTATCGCTCACCATTTGTTATTTGTTTTTGTGTTTTCAGGTAAGTCAAGTGACGACCTTACACACAACAACATGAATGGACTGGAGTGATGAGCATCCTGAAGTCATAGCGATGGAATGTCCTTAGTACCTTAGAGTCTAGTTAGATATTTACTTTAGATTTCTTATCCAATGTAATAATGTCATTGAGCCCTATGATTTGGCTCTGAATTAGTGGTTGTAATAGATTAGATGAATTATCAATAAAATGATGAGTTTTATTGCAATTATTGTTCATTAGTTGCTCTGATATTTGCGAATGTATGCGCAATTTTTATTATCATACTCGTTGTTCATGCCTCCCTGATTTATTCCGCTGCTAAATTAACGGGGCATGACAAGCAGTGTCACCCATTGGCACATTTACACATTTTTCATTTAAACACACACAATTTCACACCATTTTAACCCGTTATTCTCATTTTCACATTCATGCACATGGTTCAGGTTCCCTATCATGGTACTTCTGTTAATAGAACTAAATCAGTCACAACTACTAATTGATTCATATCATGCTGTAATTACATTAATCATTTTTAATTACACTAAACCATACCCTTTTCATGATGAAATATTGTAATAAGTACCTACTGTTATCCAATGAATGTGAAAATTTAACCATAGGTTGTTTACTATTCACATATCACATATACGAAGGTTCATAATTTTTGAAATATCCACTATTTAATAAAATTCAAACAGTGATATTATCTCAGGTTAAAATAGCCCAATTTACATAGTTGTCATCATTCAGACCTATAGTTCATGCTACACATGCATACTGACAGTACTGAACATATGCTAATTTTCAGGAATTTATCTACTTTCATACCATTTATTGGAATTTCAATACTAAATCAGCATCCTCCTTGTTTTACCATTCACAAATTTTAATAATTGACACAGATATCATAAAATTCCAAATTTTATACAGTGTGAACTGAAACCCTTAACTAATATACAGAAATTTCATAACTGTTAAATTTCACACAGATTTGCATAATCGAGATTTTACAAGATTAAAACCTATTAACTAGACATTTTTGATAATTCTAATAATGTTGGAAATCCACATAAATTCATAACAATCCACAACATGCTTCCACATAGATATTTACATATCATATAAAGTTTATCTTATATCCTTATGCGCAGAAAATTTCGAGAATAGGGCAGCAGACACATTGTTTCTGCCTGAAGAACTAAACGGCAAGGGGTGGCCGCCTACAAAGTTAACGGCAACAGAGATCGCCGCCAAGTTCAGATCTTAACGGCAATAAATCCTGCCATTAAGTTCATGTCTGTGCAGAACATAGACTGAACGCAAAAGATCGACTGAATGGGGGGTTCCATGACTCGAATTAAAATCCTAAAATTTCTGGGATATACTAGACACATGTAGGGATGATGTGAATGGTTACTTGTCTTGGATTAGGGCTGCAAACGGGTCGGGTTCGGAATCGGAAACACAGATTCCGATTCTGATTCCGATAACCGAAATATGATTCCGATTCCGATTCCGTTCCGATTCCGATAACATTACCGGAACCGAAATTCCGATAAGGTAAGGTGTTTACCATAATTTACCTTGAGTTTATGATAATTTATCAGAATAACCGATACCGATTCCGATTTTTTTTTTCAATTCTGATTCTGATTCTCATAACTTATCGGAATATCTAACACCGATTCCGATAAGCTATCGGTATCATATTCCGATTCCGAAACTGTTAATTTTATCGGAATCGGGTCGGAATATCGAAATATATCGGGTTCCGTTTACACCCCTACCTTGAATAAAATCCCCAATCGATATTTTGAGTTGAAGAAGCTCTCCTCGGCCCAAGCCAAAGAGCCTTCAAATCCTTCTTTATCGGAGTTCCCTGTTGATCTTCACTGCACACCAGCATGGGGAAGTCGTTCCCGGATGTTCAGAGTCCTCTTCAGACGATGCAGATCGCCGGATGAAGCCTCCAGGAGCCGGATCGAAGAGTTCCAAAACAGGTTTTCGCACAGAAAGTCTAGGTTTTTAACCCAAGAGTCAAAAGGACAGACTTGGCCAAAAACTGGACAATATAAAGGGTTGGGGGTCGGATACACATAAGGGTTAGGCTAGGTTACCGTAGGGGAACGGTTTCCAAATCAGAGGGCGACATTTTCGGGGGCGTTTCCGGATCTGAGATCGCAGTAGATTTGGAAAATAAACGTCAACATCTCTGGCCGCCAATACAGAGTTGGCATCCATCAATGTGGCCGTTGACTCCCAATAAACGTCAACTCATGTTGACGCCTACACTACAAGAAAATGCGCTATTTTCGACGGACCGAATCCGTCGGAAATCTGACGGTATTCTGTCGGAAAAGGCGCCTTCCGACCGCTTTCCGTCCAAAGCTCGTCGGAAACTGTCCGTCGGAAATACTTGGTCAGAAATTTCCGACGGATGACAATTCTTTCGGAATTCGGTCGAAAACTCCGACAGATAAATGCGTCGAAAAAACCGTCAGTATTTACCGACGGTAATTCCATCGGTAAATAAGTCGGTATTTCGGTCCGCAAATACTGACACATTTTCAGTCGGAAAATATCCGTTAGTATATTCCGACGGAATTACGACGGTGTTTTTCCGTCAGTAATTTATCAGTTCTGATGGATACTTATCCGTCGGTAAATCCGTCGGAAAATACACCATATTTTTTTTAAATAGGTAAATAAAATGATTTGTCAACATTGCTACAAAGTTAAACATGCTACAATATTCATAAATTTAACAAATACTCACAATCAACATAAAATCATAAAATACAATAAATATAAAATCATATAGAATAATGAATACAAAAATCAAGATAGATCTGCTGGATCGTCTGCTGTCCCTGCTTCGTCATCGTCTGGAGCTGGATCCTATATTAAAACAAATTAAAATGAGAAACATTAATAATAAATAAAAGACATACATTATTTTCAAAATTGAAATTTAAAACATGTGATTATTTCTCAAGCTTAATACAATAATATTTTTAAATCCATCATTTCTTGGGTGTTTTTAGATCCGTCCTTTGAATGCCCAACCCAATCGGAGATCCAAATTGGATTCCGTCAGTTCCCACACATCACTTTAACCAACCCAGTCGTGTCGGAGAAAACGGCACGTCGATCGGATCCCTATTTGGGATTTTAGACCCCCGGGTTGCGTGTTTTAACGATTTATAAATGCTTGATCATGTTTTTAGATCCGTCATTTCAATGCCCAACCCAATCCGGAGATCCAAATTGGATTCCGTCAGTTCCCACACGTCACTTTAACCCGCCCGGTCGTGTCGGAGAAAACGGCACACCGATCCGATCCCTATTTGGGATTTTGGACCCCCGGGTTGTGTGTTTTGACCCTTTATATATACTTGGGTGTTTTTTAGATCCGTCAATTGAACGCCCGACCCAATCCGGGAATCCAAATTCGAATCCGTCAGTTCGCACACGTCACGTTAACCCACCCGGTCGTGTGGGAGAAAACGGCACGCCGATCAGATCCCTATTTGGATTTTGGACCCCCGGGTTGCGTGTTTTAACCATTTATATATGCTTGACCGTGTTTTTAGATCCGTCCTTTGAATGCCCAACCCAATCCGGGGATCCAAATTGGATTCCGTTAGTTTCTACATCACTTTAAACCACCCGGTCGTGTCGGAGAAAACGGCACGTCGATCGGATCTGTATTTGGGATTTTGGACCCCCGAGTTGTGTGTTTTAACCTTTATATATACTTGCCCATTTTTAGATCCGTCCTTTGAATGCCCAACCCAATCCGGGGATCCAAATTGGATTCCGTCAGTGTCTACACGCCACTTTAACCCACCCGGTCGTGTAGGAGAAAACGGCACGTCGATCGGATCCCTATTTGGGATTTTGGACCGTCGGGTTGTGTGTTTTAACCTTTTATATATACTTGCCTGTTTTTAGATCCGTCCTTTGAATGCCCAACCCAATCCGGAGATCCAAATTTTATTCCGTCAGTTTCTACACGTCACTTTAACCCACCCGGTTGTGTCGGAGGAAACGGCACGTCGATCGGATCCCTATTTGGGATTTTGGACCCCGGGTTGTGTGTTTTAACCTTTTATATATACTTGCCCGTTTTTAGATCCGTCCTTTGAATGCCCAACCCAATCCGGAGATCCAAATTAGATTCCGTCAGTTTCTACACGTCACTTTAACCCACCCGGTCGTGTCAGAGAAAACGGCACGTCGATCGGATCCCTATTTGGGATTTTAGACCCCCGGGTTGCGTGTTTTAACCATTTATATATCCTTGACCGTGTTTTTAGATCTGTCATTTCAATGCCCAACCTAATCCGGAGATCCAAATTGGATTCTGTCAGTTCCCACACGTCACTTTAACCCACCCGGTCGTGTCGGAGAAAACGGCACGCCGATCCGATCCCTATTTGGGATTTTAGACCACCGGGTTGCGTGTTTTAACCATTTATATATGCTTGACCGTGTTTTTAGATCCGTCCTTTGAATGCCCAACCCAATCCGGGGATCCAAATTGGATTCCGTCAGTTTTTACACGTCACTTTAACCTACCCGGTCGTGTCAGAGAAAACGTCATGTCGATCGGATCCCTATTGGGATTTTGGACCCCGGGTTGTGTGTTTTAACCTTTATATATACTTGCCCATTTTTAGATCCGTCCTTTGAATGTCCAACCCAATCCGGAGATCCAAATTGGATTCCGTCAGTTTCTACACGTCACTTTAACCCACCCGGTCGTGTCGGAGAGAAAACGGCACGTCGATCAGATCCCTATTTGGGATTTTAGACCCCCGGGTTGCGTGTTTTAACCATTATATATGTTTGACCGTGTTTTTAGATCCGTCATTTCAATGCCCAACCCAATCCGGAGATCCAAATTGGATTGCATCAGTTTCCACACGTCACTTTAACCCACCCGGTCGTGTCGGAGAAAACGGCACGCCGATCCGATCCCTATTTGGGATTTTGGACCCCCGGGTGTGTGTTTGACCCTTTATATATACTTGGGTGTTTTTAGATCCGTCAATTGAACGCCCGACCCAATCCGGGAATCCAAATTCGAATCCGTCAGTTCGCACACGTCACGTTAACTCACTCGGTCATGTGGGAGAAAACGGCACGCCGATCAGATCCTTATTTGGGATTTTGGACCCCGAGTTGTGTGTTTAACCATTTATATGTAATTTGTTGTTTTTAGATCCGTCAATTGAACGCCCGTCCCAATCCTAAGTATATGAAATTAATACTAATACTGACCTGAGTTGCTGGCTGTGTGGGGCGTACTCCCTGCATTATTGAGATGAACTGCTAAACCATATCGCTGAACTGCGTCTGTAGCTGTACCCGCTGCGTCTCTAGCTCTACCCGCTGCGTCTGTAGCTATACCTGCTGCGTTTGTAGCTCTGCACGTAGCTCCTCCCGAATGATGCCTCTAATGTCCTCTACACCACTGACGGGCGGCACAGAAGATGAACTCGCGTGTGCCGGGGGAGCGATCGAACTGGCATATGAGGACAACACTCGATGAGTATCCAGGCTGTCCCCAAAGCCGTACACTCGACCCTTCCTCGGCACTCCCACTGCCTCGACCCAAGCGTCTGCATCCAAATCTGGCTGGGGAGTGCCCTCTGTGTAGCGCTCCTCCATCGTCCTGTCGTACGTCTCCTGTAAAATAATTTAAAATTAAATTATTGAAAACAAATTACTTTAATATCATAATTGAATTCATAATTTAAAACTTGACTTACAGCAATCGTGTGGGCACTCTCGGTAACATAGTCATCCGTCCCCTTCCGCTTATGAGTCCGGTCAAATAACTCGCAGAAAGTAGGGGCACGCTTCAGGTCGTGATGCTTAAAATTCAACAAAATTAGTTAGTTTCTCAATAATAATCCATATGTATAAATGAATCGAACAATAAAATACTTACCAATTTTTGACTGTGGGTCGCATAAGATACGGATCCACTAGTATGCACATTCTTCTCCGGTTGAGTTGCTCTGTTGCGTATTGCCACCTGTGACCGCTGCTGCCATGGTCCAGCAGCCCAATGCTCGCAAAGGGACTCCCAATAGTCCCTCCGCAGCCAAACAGGGCCGTAATCCACCCAAGCCATATGATCTCGGTTGCCTGTGGTCTTCATTGCCTTGTCCCATACCTCCCACATCGACTTTCTTAAATAGTCTGGGCGTAATCGCCCAGACGGCTCGAGCTCGAGGGAGATCCTCGGGTCTCGTGAACGCGAACCTCCGCTGTAAAGAAATAAAATTAATCAACATTTTGCAATAAACCCAAATTAATAATAATTGAATAAATGACTTCAACTCTTCTAAAAAATAAAAATACCGTAAACATGTCAAATAATAAATCCCGGACTGGCACCGGGAAGTCTCTCCATGCATCCACTGGTCCTGGAATATGTGTGTGGACCAGCGTCGTAATATAGCCGGAAGCAGGACTAGGATCTATCTTCCCCTGCAATTCCACATTAATTTTCTACATAAAATGTATATCCTAAATAACAAATACAGTAACACTGAGATGATGAACTTTACCCTGAGATCCAGCATGGTTGTCGTCCTGGTAGCTGAGGCCCCTCCTCAGCTGTTGGATGCTGGCTCTCCACCTCTGTTGAAAACAATTTAGTACACTATTATTGTATAAATTGCAAGAGACCAAACATACTAATCTATTGAAACATACGTTTACCTTGTGGTGAGGAAGAAGACGAAGGTGGCACTGCTCGGATGGTCGGCAGGGAGGCAAAATTTCATACACATTAAAAATTATGAATTTCAAATAAACAACAATATAGAAATTTACTTGTCGCTGGGACGACGGGCGTGGATGGGGAGGCAGTCCCTGCAAAATTTCATACGCATTAGAAATTATGAATTTTAAATAAACAACAATATAGAAATTTACCTGTCGCTGGGACGACGGGCGTGGACGGGGAGGCAATCCCTGCAAAATTTCATACACATTAGAAATTATGAATTTCAAATAAACAACAATATAGAAATTTACCTGTCGCTGGGACGACGGGCGTGGACGGGGAGGCAGTCCCTGCAAAATTGTATGTACGTTAGTTCTCGTGAAATCAATATAAACAATAATACCAAGCCCCAAATCATTCACCATCTTCTTCGCACGGTAAAAGTCAGCAGGTAACCTCTCTGATTGAGGAAGCATGCTCTTGACCAATAAGAGAAGCCGGTCAAAACAACTCTCGCTCATATGAAATTCAGATTTCAAATTCAATAGCTACGGCACTGCAGACAACCGTGTATGCTTCTCACAACCATCCCATAATGGCTTATCAGCATCTCGAAGTAACTGATAAAATCTCTGAGCTGTATCATTCGGCACTTCTTCATTTGTTTGATCTTCATGAATATTGAACTCCGGACCAGCAGCATCGACAACCATGTCTACGTACGTACTTGTGGAGGCAAAGTTATTAGCTGGTGCAGACGACTGAATATTCAACTCACCATGACACGACCATAACTCATAATGGCCAACAAATCCTCTCGTATACAGATGATGCTGCACATTCCATGTCGATATCCACTTTCTGTTCTTACAAGCCGAACACGGACATCGGATGTTTCCCATCGGATCAACTGCTACTGATGAATTACTCAATGCAAACTCAATAAAACTGTCAACTCCGTCTTTAAACTCCTCGGTCACAACTCCATTCACTATTCCACGGTACATCCATGACCGATTCTCATAAGACATTTTTCCTACACATATTAAATGTCATGTCCCGAGTTAAAATCCAACACACCCTCACATCGTTCAAGTACCATACATATGATACATACGTTATATGGAGAGTCCCGAGCTAATGGGTGAAATAAAACGTTGACGTAAAGATAAATGAAGAGTAAGCATACATGAATATCAAATAAATTTGAGCACTATATAAATACTTAATGGTATTGAACATTAAAAAGAACACAAAGACTATTTGTTCATACAAACCGTGATGTCTTCATATTAGGCCACCACCACTTGATCGACTCTTTATTCACCAACTTCTTATTAGATTTCCTAGGTTTTGAACTAACCACTGATATCTCTAAATATAGTTTACTAAATACATCTCTTCGTACATAATGGGAAGATATAACTTTCAAAATGTCAAGCTCTTTGACACAATTATTTTCCACAAATTTTGACCAGTCTTTTTCACTAAATATGTACATACTACCACACCAACTACGTCGTAAGATTACAGAATATCGCAGTCCTTTTTCATCTTGAACAATAACAGATAATCCAATTTTATTTTCTAAACTTTGTCTTTCTTCTTTCCGAATAATTTTATGATTTTCTTCATCTTCTCTTTCACCAAAAGTAAACCATCATGCAATCTTCGAATATCCATCGGTAATATCTTTTGTTCAAACAAACACGTACTTTGATATGTTGGACATTTGTTCTTCTTTGAGTCTAATTTCCAATCGCGAACTCTCATCACTAATTAGAAAAAAAATTATAACAATTTATTCATGAGTAATTTAAAATATGAAATTAAATCATAATATGGTAAATATGAAAGAATCAATCAAATGACTACAAATAAACAACGAGCAATGCAACACCTCATTTAATTACCAAAAGAGATTGGCACAAGATTACAAGTGTCATCACTAATATGAATTGGCTTGTAGGGAACTCACTAAATGTATATCAGAGAGGAGTGAGTAGATGCACCCGAAATTTTCAACAAATAATACAAACACATAATAAATGACCACCTAACTGCGATCAAGCATTCACAGACTGTCCAAAATGGGACAATTCAAGACTTTGAGTTAGATATACACGTTCTCATTATTGAAAATAAGACTCGTGCACATCAATCTCAAAGTCTTGAACGGGAAGGTTCATTGACACGGGCTTAACACGCTCTCGTGAGGTGTGTGCAGTGAAAAAATGCTATACATGCATAGATCAAATTTAAAACTCAAATAAATATGAAAGGAATATGATAACAAAATCATACATGTGAACAAGTGCAATAATAAACCAAATTCATACATACATGTACATGAATTGCATTAAAGTAAGAAATACAATACTAATCACTAAACTAAATGAAGTATTAGTGCACAACGGGGCTGGGACATTGTCAGAGCAAGTTATAGTATAGTATGCTAGTCACTGCTCGTGAAAGATCAGCAAGGTAACTCCAGCTTGGAGTCAGAGCTTGAATTCTGTCAAATACATAAACCAAATTATGTGCTCAACAGCACCAGGCTATTCCTTGGAAAAACTACCAGCCTGGTCATGGCACATGGTTTCATTAAATTCATGTGATTTTTCCGATATAAATCAAGCTACATGAAGAAGATTTTGTTCAGCATGTTCTCTTCGATACCCTTCCTAGTTCTTTTCTCCATAACTCCAATCAGCAGCTTCAAATCGAAAGGCCACACCTTTTTGACAAACATTAAGCAAATGAGCCCTGTTGTCAGGAACAACAGGCTATTCCCTATTTCCTTGGAGCAATTGTCCTTCCACTTGCTAATCACCCTTCCTAATCACCCTTCCTAATCCCATCCTTCCATATGGACCTAAGAATTGTATTGGGGCAGCATATTAGACACAGTAGGCTGAAATTTGCTAAACAAATAAAGCAAATGAGACATCTCACATCCCAGATAGCTTCTTCTAGATGAAGCAATGAACTGGAAGCAATGAAGTATAAAACATGGTCTCAGAAAAGGAGGGGAAAAAAAGGAACATCTGGACATTTTGTATCGACATTTGCAAAGGAGAGGCCAACTTCTTATGTTTCAAATAGGAAAATGTTAAAATCAAGATATGAACTCATCACAATATCAAAGTCCCAAGGACGGTTATGAACCATAGATGTAGTATACTGCTTTTAGAGATAATATCTAGTCATGAATTGATAATGGAAAGAGAATTTCAAGTATGGAACATTCAGATGCTTTCTAACCTCATCTGTAACAGCTCAAAAGAGGATGTCATGTTAGTAATTGAGGATTGGGATCCTTCCTGTAATTTTTCATTGGCCTCATTTTCAGAGAAATAGCCAGTAAATAACAAGTAGTTTTAAGTGATAAGAAAAACTATCTGTACCACATTAAGGCAATTCAAAGGAGCTCAGTTACTGAAAATCACAAAAAAGACATAGGGACAGATGGGATTTAGACCTATTAGCCTCAATGGATGCTGTATGGTGAAAACAATGGATGATAGAATCTTAATGGATGCCATAACACAGAACAAAGTAATGGCATAGTACAAGATAATAAAAAGCACTCACTGATAGACTGAAGCAAGCATGCGGGGGAGGGGGGCATCGTGCAGGTGGGGGGGTGGGAAGGGGAGGGGGGTCGGGTGGGGGGGGGTGTGTAGGGGGCCGGGTGGGAAGGGGAGGGGGGCCAGGTGGGGGGGGGGGGGGGGTCTACAGGGGGCCGGGTGGGAGGGTGTGCAGGGGGCCGGGTGGGAAGGGGAGGGGGGCTGGGTGGGGAGGGGTCTGCAAGGGGCCGGGTGGGAAGGGGAGGGGGGCGGGTGGGGGGGGTGCAGGGGGGGGGTGGGAAGGGGAGGAGGGCCGGGTGCAGGTGGGGGGGTGGGAAGGGGAGGGGGGGCGGGTGGGGGGGGAGGGGGGCATCGTGCAGGGGGGCCAGGTGAGAAGGGGAGGGGGTCAGGTGGGGGGCGAGGGGGGCATCGTGCAGGGGCCGGGTGGGGGGGGGGGGGGGGGGGGGGGGCGCGTGGGGGGGTGGGAAGGGGAGGGGGCCGGAGGAAGGTGGCGGGGGTGGGGAGAGAGGGGGAGGTAGAATGCACCGGGAGAGGGGCGGCCGGCGGCAAGCGAGGGCAGCGGCGGCGGCGGCAAGCGGCACAGCGGCGAGCGGCGGCAGCGACCGGCGCAGTGGCGAGCGACGGCGGCGACGGCGGCGAGAGAGAGAGAGAGAGAGAGAGAGAGAGAGAGAGAGAGAAGCGCGCAAGAGAGGGAAAGAGAGGGGGGGTTTCGTGGGGGAGGAATAGCGGTTTTACCGACGGAACTTCCGACGGGAATATTTTCGTCGGAATATTCGTCAGTAATATTTCAGTACGACGGATATTTCTGACGGAAATATTTCAGTCAGAAATTCCGACATATTTTTCGACTGATTTATACAGTCTGAAAATCCGTCAGAATTGCCGACGGAAAATTATCCGTCGGAAAAATCCGTCGGTAATCCCGCAAATTCTTGTGGTGCTAATGGTCGACAGAACAGACTTAAGACTGCATAAACTATATACACCACACACATATAGATATATACATATATACCATGCATACATTACATCAGCACTAATTCATGCAATTCACACAAATAAATACTATGCATTATAGTCCTACATCAATAGTATATACTCGTATACACATGTATACATAAGCAAACACGCAAGATAAAAATCAAGGGCCTTACACGTCGCCTTCCCACGGTCGACGTCAACAAGCTACCCAGCGTGTGACATGTGGCAAACATGCAAACGAAGGCCACGAAATTGCAGTAACCAGAACATGACACCTAGAACCGTCGCATTAAGAACGCGACACCAAGCTTCGTCGCGTTCACAACCAGTGAACCAACGGGTGTTATGAGTCCAAACTACCGGCCCACTAAGCTTCGAAAACCTACGTAAATACCTGAAACACACATTAATGGGCCACACATTAATCACCAAATCTTTTAAGAAAATATCTACGAAGATCTAAAAAACACGCGATGTTACATTATGTGTCACAATATCTGAGATTTCTGCGGCCATGTTTGAGTTTCACATTGGAAGAGGTCGATACTAGCTGTCTCGGGTCATATACATGATCTCATCGGCCTGAATGAACCACCGACGCCTAGAACTTGGAGGCGCAAGGAGCAACCTGTGTCCCATGTATAAACAAAGATTTCATCCAAATTTCAAAGTCTATTTCCTTCTTAACATCAATGGTCACTGTTCTAAGACCATTTTTATATTATTTTTTTTGTGAAGGCGGCCTGACAACTCTGCCGGCAACAGCCTCGGGTTTGAAGGATCCCTCAAAGGCCCACCTACTTTGGCCCCATCTATTCTCCAGGATAGGTCACGGGCCACAGAGGATGAAGGGTTTCCCCTTCTTTTTGATAAACTATGTAAACACTTATAAAATCCATCTTATTCGAATTTATATTTTTAAAATCTTTACATTTTATTCTATACGCTAGAAATAAAAAAATATCAATTATATTTATGTAGTTAACAATCCTATCAAAACGGAAAGACATGTGAGGTTGGGGCTTGACGGTTGGGCCGGGGGAGAAAGGAGGTTGTAAGAAAATTATTTTTTGAGAGAATCGTAGAGAGCAAGTTAGTCTTTTTTACCCTCTTAAGTTAATTATAATTGAGTTAAATAAATATAATCAAACAATGAAACATATGGAATATAAAGATATAAAATTAAATATATATAGATTTTCAAAATATATATTTGAATATGATATATTTCATATTTTAAAAGTATATTATATATATATATATATATATATATATATATATATATATATATATATATATATACTTTTTGTAAAATCCTACCTGTCAGAAAGAGGCCACCAAAAGATGGGCCATGGAAATCTACAAAGTGATGATTCTAAAGTACTTAAGGGGACCCTTTCATATGTGAGGACAAGGGATGAAAAAAGGAGGCAAGGTTAAGAGGACCCATTTCAAGAATGTGGAAACTGGCTATCCCTTGCAAAGCTCTTTTCTTTTTTTCTCTGAATAGGGATACTACTAACTCCACACAAGAACAGGCTTAGGTGGGTGCTCGCTTTAACTATTGGGTGGATAGGACGATCTATTCCACACAAGAACAGGCATGTGTTGTAACTGTTGGGTAGCAAGTAGCAGAGGACTAATTGGATGGGCATGTGGAAAGTGGCATCAACTGCTTCAAGGATGAGCGTCCAGGTTTTGGAAGGTGGGACAGGTTGGATCAGAGTTTGATAAACCAAAAGCAAAGATGAGATGACATCGTTTGGTAACAAGTTGGGGGAGATTTTGAGATATAAAATTTTTGATAAAATCTCAATTGTTATTGAACATACCCGTGTGACTCGGTTTCTGTGATGTTTTAATTTTACAATATGGAGAGAGACAGAGAGAAACACATCTTCTCTCTAGTTGGTGAAAAGCGGACGAAAACTCATTTTTTTCGATTTCATGGTGTTGGGCGACGATGAAATTTTTTTTTGTGTGTGTGTTTGTGCAACTTTGCAAGCACGAGTTATGAGGTGTCTCGTCGCCCGTGCCATAAAATACGTCGAATGAGGTTGAAAGTGGGAGGTTTCCTGCATCATTCGTGAAATCAGGTTTTGTTGATTTCTGTTTTTGACAATCGTCACCAAAGGATACCTAAGTTGGATTCTTCTTTGTTGTCATTTTTGGGTTGAATGGTTTTATTTTCTTTTTTACCAAAGCCCATTAATTGCAACCAATGTGGGTCATACCACTTTGTCAAATTAATGCGATTCTAATAACATTGAGATAATCTCGGGAGTATTTATGTGGATAACCATTTGTTTATTTAGATTCTAAATGCATGAAGTGCCCTTCTTATATAATAGGATATTTTGCGCATATATGCCTTGAGACAAGTGTAATCATGACTTCTTGTTCACGAAAAAAAATATTTCAGGAATGTTTATGAGAAAAAAAATCTCCAATATCTTACAAAGTTATCCGATAGGGTTCAATTGGGTTAGTAATCCTTCCAGTTGGCACCAATTAGGTTGGGTTATTACTAATCTATATCTCTTTCTGTATTTCTCTTCTCCTTGGGTTTACCTTCACCATGCGTTGAATTAACAAGTTACATTAATTCTCTTTTTCAACAATACCAAGTTGAAGTGATGTCGATTAGAGTATTCTTGGGCCATCATCCAAGAAGATTTTAACGTTCATGCTGTCATCTTGTGCGACTTTGCTTGATTCTACTCATGTTGTATCGGAAGATTAAAAAAATAGATATTCCAACCGTTGAACAGCAGCAAACTCAAAGGGAAACCGCAAAGAAGCAGGGCAATAACTTAAATATAAATACATTGGCAAAGTAATAAAGATATGAGAATGCTTATTGCGCCCTCTATGTAGGACAACAAAGATAACGTGAACTATTTGACAAGTAATCTTGTTGGTTGAGAGAGAAAGAGAGAGAGAGGGGCCAAGTAAGTCTCTCTCCACCGATAGAATTATGTCAAGTAATCCACATTATCGTTATTACCCCCACACAGAGCTGTCCCAGAACTTCCAGATCCCAATTGTTGGGCCAGAGTGTTGGCCATCTTTCGAAGGGCCTTGGGCAGAAGTGAGACCCTTGTCGGAACTAGAATTTATTGAATTAATGGTCTTTTCATTGCGGTCTGCTAAACGCGTCAACCTTACATGATGCATTATGAGCATACCTTTAGAGGATGATGCATTCATGTCGTTTGTCTATAGTGAATCAATGATGTTAAGATGGATTGGCCGAGGTGTTAGAAACCTATGGCATGTACGCATCAAGTAAGCATGATGCTTACACGTAGTGCGTTGGTCAATTGACAAGCATCTAACTTCGAGTGCACATCAAAGTTCACTCATATATATCTCTAAGCCACCTGTGATCATCATGATAACTCCCTTGATAGGTTGGTTGTCGTCCTAATTTGAGCCACATGTGATCATCATGATGACTCCCTTGACTGGTTGGTTGTCGTCCTACTTTGGGGTAGGGTCCCTCTAGTCATCTCCGCTCAACTTCTTCTCACCCCGAAGGTAGAAGCCGGTGATTTCTCTTCTCTTTGACAAGTGCTGACAGAGCGTGAACCTTCAAAATGTCCTTTGCGTTGGAGTACCAACTGACCTTGCCAATCATGAGGTCAACGAAGGTCATAGGAGGCTTCTTTGCTAGTGATTTGTAGAGGCTAAAGTCTGTTGTGTTGCCCATTAAAGTTGAGATAGCGGGGCTTGCATCCATCTCCTGGATCTGTAGGGCTT
Source organism: Colocasia esculenta (assembly GCA_014218235.1). Taxonomy (NCBI): domain Eukaryota; kingdom Viridiplantae; phylum Streptophyta; class Magnoliopsida; order Alismatales; family Araceae; genus Colocasia; species Colocasia esculenta. The sequence goes on along the minus strand of CM024762.1, from coordinate 140,545,418 downwards.
CTGAATGGAATCTTGTTATGTAGCCTCAGAGGGATTTTCCCAGCCTCTAGTGGTGAGGAAGAAGGTCGAGTTTTTGGCTGATCAAGCGTACCCTGTGAAATGTTCCACAAACTTCGCCACTAGCATTTAGAAGGTTGAGATGGAACCAAGGGTCAAGGTTTTGAACCATGAGATAGCTCCTCCCTCCAAGAGGGTCGGGAAGGCTCAACATTTGACCTCCTCTAACTTCCCTTGGATAGATATAGGAGGGTGTTGAATAGATCGAGGTGATCAAAGGATCGGTGGTCCCATCATAAGGTTTCATTTTGGGCATCTTCATATGCATTCAATGTGCAGCTAAGAGGATCTTCTCAGTGAAAGGAGACTTAAGATAGGAAACTGACGGAAAATTAGAGTCAGGGGGTTGTTTGGCCAAGCACAAGACCTCCTTTTACACTTCTTTCAACTACTTCTCCAACTCTCTAGCGAACAAAGGAGTGGTTGGTGTCAGCGTGGAGGGTCATCTTATTGAGATTGGACGCATTAGATTGGCCTGAGGTAGAGGAGAGGCATTGCGTAATGCCCCAACTCTAGGGTCCAACACGCTTAAAGAAGGAGGGGGAGGAGGTGTCGATGTAGCTTCCCGAGGCGGGTCTTGGCCAACTTCACGAGTGCCTCTTGCTCAGCATAAGGATACGAGATGTCGAGTGAGGGCCACAACTAGCTCAAGGAGGACTGTCAACCCCTTGATGGCATATCTGAGCTCTACCACCTATAAAGATAGGGAATGAAACTAATCTAGGCATAATCAAAGGGTGGGATTTGTGGACCCTAATGGTTACCTTAGCTTTCCAAAAGTCGGTGTCCTCGGATCGCATGATTCCCTTACTTTTGGTAGGGGCTACGGCGAGCACTTCAATTATTACAAAAATGCTAATGATGAAGCCAGTTCGAGAACTTGCAAGAGCCGAGATGATCTAACTTTAGAATCCAAGATTGAGTGCTCAGAAGGTGGATGGAGAAGAGAAACAAGGTCGTCGCTTTTTTGGCCAACACCTAGATGTGCCTGCAAGAAGTCAATCTAAAAATAGAATTTCTGAGAACAACCCTCCAATACTTCAGTGATAAGTTAACCATGTTGAAGAGAAGTAGAGAGAATCCATAGAGAGAATCTAGCGAGAGCAAACTAGTGTTGAGAGATTTCACCATGGTGATCAATGACAAGAACTAGTGTTGAGAGATTTCACTAGTCTATTTTTTTCTCTCTCTCCCATCTGCCTATGACTATAGCATTGCTTTCATAGGGTGAGAGGTGGAGAGAGAAGGCATGGTCATCACTCCGAGATTCATGAGAGGAGGCATTTCATTCTCCCTCGGATGTGTTTGAATGTCAATGGTTGTGTGAACTATCGCTTGACCACGTTTTGACCATTGCTTCGTTCATGTAATAGTTATAGCTCGAAAACTGCTTGGTCTGGCATTGATCACCATGGGCCATCTTGTTGCATTGGGACAATGTGGCTATTGCGCCTTGGTTGATCCTAGACAAATTGTAACAACTTAGATTTTTAAATTATAGATAAATAAAATTTTAAAAGGAAAAAAGGAGATAAATAAATAAAGAGATTAATAAAATGTTAGACAAAATTTCAAAGTGTAAATGGACTAAATAAGCTTAAACCCAAGATTAATGGGCCAATAATAAAGTCTAAACTCTAGCCCAACAAGAGAGATGAATTTATATCATAAACCAACTCAAAGCATGAATTAAAGAAGGAAATTGACTTTGATTCAAATTCGAATCATATTGGTATCCTACACATAAGATAAGAGACAAATTAGGATTCTTAAAACCATAACGTCTTGTAAATGTCTGCATCCTTTATTCTCATCTGATGATATCTCAATCTAAGGTTAATCTTAGAAAAATATTTAGCTCTTGATATCTGATCAAATAGTTCATCAACACGTGGCAGAGGGTACTTGTTCTTGATAGTGAGATTGTTCAACTGCCTATAATCGATACATAATCTCATGGATCCATCCTTCTTCTTGATGAACAGCACTGGTGCTCTCCACGGAGAAGTACTTGGTCGGATAAATCCCTTTTCCAGCAACTCCATCAATTGCTCCTTCAATTCTTTCAATTCAGCGGGGACATCCTGTAGGGTTGGCGTGAAACCGGTGCAGCTCCAGATATGAGATCAATTGAGAAATTCACATCTCTCTCGGTTGGAATGTCTGGCAGCTCATCAGGAAACACATCGGGATATTCTTGCACTATATGAATGTCTGATATCTTAGTTGCTTTCTTCTCAACTACAATTGCGGCAAGAAATACCACACAACCCTTTCTTATCATGTTTTGTGCTTTTATGGCAGAGACGAGAGACAAATGCCTCTTGTGTCTACGTCCCGTAAAGTTCAATTTAGGGAATTCACTAAAGGAGATTTTTCCTCTTTTACAATCCATGATAGCCCCATATGTGGATAGCCAATCGGCTCCCAGAATTACATCGTAGCCCTCCATAGGCATACAGATCAAGTCTGCTCTAAGATTGAGTTCACCAATCTTAACGTCAGCTAATGGAAAGTATTTGTTGAGTTGAGCTTTTTCTCCCAGTGGTGTTGTGACAGGTAATTCAAATTCCATAGATGCAGGTTTTTCAATTAATGTATCAGCAAATGCTTGTGATATGAACGAATGTGTTGTGCCAGTATCAAACAAAACAAATATTGATTGAGAAAAGACTGGTAAGGTATCTTCGACGACTCCACCTTCCTCGGTGGTTTCCACCTCTTTCAAGGCCTGTAGTCGGTTGGGCTTTCTCTGTCCCGCAGGACGCTTCTCATTCTCCTTCAACAATGGACATTCGGGAATCCGATGATCTTGGCTCCCACAACGAAGGCATGCACCTGCCGTCCTCCAGCACTCTTCTGTAGTGTGACCCAGCTTGTCACAGTGCTTGCATCTCGATTTGTTATTTGGGGCCGTAGGAGTGGGCACCTTGGGTTTCCTCTCCTGGCTTGTTCCATCGGTGATACTTAACGATCTTTTCCTGCCATTAGTAGGCTTGCTCGGTACTCCAGATGTCTGCTCCTTCTTAACCATTCTGCCCTTGATGCGATCAGTGAGATCGGTCACATCTTCTAGTAATTGTGCTTTCTTGACCATCTCTGGATATGTCTGAATGTCCAGAGGTGCCATCTGTGTGATGTAGGCGGGCCTGAGCCCATTTAGAAAGCGCTTCACCTTCATCCTTTCTGTGCCGACAAGGTGATTGGCATATCGTGCCAATCATGAAAACTGAGCCTCATACTCAGCAACCGTGAGGTTCTTCTGTTTCAACGTTGCGAACTCAGCGGCTTTCCTTTCTTGGACTCTTTTGGGGAAGTACTTGGAGTTGAATTGCTCCTTGAACTCATTCCATGTGAATTGTGCATCTGCCCTTGTAGCTTCAATGGACTCCCACCACGCACGGGCGACCCTTTCTAGCTGGAATGTCTCCAACAGAAGTTTATCACCATCCGCGCATTGCATGACGCGGAAAATGCATTCAATCTCCTTCAGCCAATTCTCTGCCTCGTCAGGGTCAGTGGTCGTCAGGGTCAGTGGTCCCACTGAATCGAGGCGGGTTCAAGTTGCGAAAATTTCGGTGCAAGTCTCCAGCACCACGGTTATTGTTGTTATTGGCTCCAATAGCCTGAAGCAATGCCTGAGTCAGCTGCTGTATGGTTTGCTGCATGTCACGGAGTTGAGCCCGCTCCGCTGCCATTATTGTGATTTATGTTCCTTCAAAAGAGAATGTAAATATAAGATAATGATTTTGCACTAAGTTTGTGCGTGTGTGAGTTCATTTTATCTTATTACCCTTGGTTCTACCTTTCTCACATAGGTATGGAACTGTGCTCTAAGTCAAGGCAAGTCAAACCTAGATCATCCTATACTTAAGAATAACCTAGGCTCTGATACCACAAAATTGTAACGCCCCGACGTGAAATATCGGAGCGGAATTACAGTTATTAAATAGTACAGAGCGAGAAATAAATGACAATCCATTGCACAAATTGGAATAATATCAAATAGAATCCAATGTCATTAATAATTCACCAACCTCCATTACAATCACTAATATCTCATCAAACTTCATGAACTTACTATTACATCAACGTATCAGAGCCAAAACTAGGGCTCAGAGTACTTTATTGAAAACCAAACTATTACATATGGACTAACTGACTCACTAACTCATAACTATACTAACTACAAAGCAAATAGTTGCTGAAACGGGTCACTCTTGGACTTCGTCCTCGTTCTCATCCTCGTAAGTGTGGTCATCATCCGACTCATCTGAAACACATGAAATAAATACGCAGGATGAGCGAATAATGCCCAGTAGGACTTAATATCTCATGAGAACAAGCATGCTTAAAGTAATTAATGTTTTGAATGGCAGGATATCTAGAGAGAATAGTCATGTATAGCAAGTAACAAAACAAGAGAACAATGGCACTAGTGCAGGGAAAAAAGCACAACGAGAACGATAGTAGAAAGGCCATGTAACGATAATAGCACGTAACGATAGCACTTGTAAAGCACTTGACTAGCTTGCACTTGTATTGATAGCACTTTGATTGTCATAAATTAATCTAGATAGTATAATGGCATTGGATGCATGCCGTACACATCCTTGATCTTTTTAACTCCCATGGGCACTGGCACTTTTCGGGCGCTCCTCCCAGGACCAGATCGGGCCCCATTGCACTGGCATTAGTCATTTCTTTATCTTAGACAATCACACGAATGGCCAAGAGAGTACCAAGAAAAGATGAGAGTAGTAGACGAAATAGATGAGAGTGTAGAGAGAATGTAAACAGATGAGAGGATATAAATAGTAGACGAGATAAGAATAGTATCGTAAAACAACGTTAACACCGATAATAATAGTTGCACAGCACCAAGTCTGGTACCCGCAGTCTGGTAGAAGTCAATACCGCCCACTAGTCGTGCTATGAACACAGACTAAATGGTCTGGCATGATCACGAGATAAGAAGGAATCATAAAGGCCGTTTGGATCGTACTGATCCCTAAGGGTGTAACGGGTATTAAGGTACAACCAGCTCGTCGGCTAAGGACGTGCGCCAAAGCCCAGAAGACTTACAGAGGCCTTGACAAGGATTCCCTGGTCCAGTCAGGAGTCTTCCCGGTGGAGAGGTGGTCTATGCCAAGAGAAAGTGTGTAAAAACTGGTCCATCGTGCCTCGAGTGCTCGAAGGCCGAGGGAAACGGTAACGGTGTATAAAACACGTGAGTAAAATGAAGACAAGTGTAGTTAATTAAATAGGGAGTTTAGTAATTTATTTCACTAAATTATCGAATACATTATTGCGTAATTTAATAGGACTTAACAACAAACATGATGGTTAGGTGTGTGCAAGTGTATGAAATCGAAGAGCAAGTAGAGTTGTGCATATAGTTTTTAAATTAATAAATTCCATGTAATTAATACTCATTATTAATTAACAAGTTATTATCTAGCATGTCAGCACTTAAATAAGGTCAAATTGACATAAAGACAGGGTTATATCTATAAATCTTATGTTCTGGTCGCATTACAAAGGTCGCGACGTCGGCCTCTATCGCGTTCAGGTCGCGACAGGGCTAACCGGTGCATTCAGGGATCAGGTCGCGACGGGTTTAAAGGCCGCAATCAGGTCGCGATGCAGAAGTCTGGCGCGATCAGAGTTCAGGTCGCGGCCCACAGGGCTGTCGCGTTAAGGCCATCGCGACACCCATGCGAGTCGCGTTCAGTCGAACTGGCGCTGGGGGTGAACCGGGGCATGTCGCGACATGTCAACCCGTCGCGATCAGGTCGCGACGATCCTCCTTGTCGCGACCCCCTGAGGTCGCGACGCATCGAGCTGTTGCGATCTCAGAGAGTGGCCCGAACCCAGAAAAGAGGTCTTGCACTTTTTTCCAGGTGGGTCTACATGATACAGGGCACTTAAAAATTCGATAAGAAATCGCACAGTGATCCAAAAAGCATGAAACTAATTTTAAACGAGAATAGACATGGAGATCTATCGTTGGAAATGAACAATTAGAAATCACTCATGTATAGAACATGATTTAACTAGGTTACTTTTCATTAACTTAATCATGCACAGGTCTAGAAAATGATTTAATTCGCAAGGCATGCTCAATGGAATTCGGGCAAACAGGCTCGTTAGAACCCTGACTACATGCAGTATTTAGGGTAATTTTATCAAGGCATGGGCATAAGTTGATTCAAGTTTACAAGCAAAACATGAAGGTTCGGGTAAGACATGTCAACAGAGATTTGGGCAATTAATTCACCCTTATGCAAGAACAAAAAAGGCGAAACAAGAGGGCTTTGAAAAGGATCATGAAGTCTACCTAGGATAATTTTTACACGAATTTAGCTTGAGAGATTGTCTACCTTTTTGCAATGACAAGAAAACTAGGGTTTTGGTGATGAAAGGAAGAAGAAAGCTCATTGCTCCAGCCTTCTCCTCCTAGCTCCCACGTCAAAAATTGCCTCCTCTTCGTCTCCCAGGGTTCCAACCACAAGCTAGGGTTTGGGGAAAAGAATTGGGGTGGTTTTGTTGGGTTTAAGAGTCCAACATGCCTAAAACTCCTTCCTTTCCTAAAAATTCGAATTTCCATATTTATCACCCTCCTTCCTTGCATTTATCTCCTATTTTAAGGTTGAGAAGGGAGCCAATTTCGTGGGTAGGAATTAGGGTAAGGTTAGGACTCCTTTTAGGATAGATTTAAGCTATTAAATGATTAATTTAACTCCTTTCTAATTTTCATTATTTTAAAATGCGAATTTCAACTAATAATTTCCCATCCCATGATGGGCTCCTCTCCATTAGGCCCAACAATCCATGTTAGGACCACTTATACAACCCATTTCTAATTTAGCGTATTATTTTAATTTCCTTTTATTCTATTTATTCTCTCTTCATTCCAATTAAATATATTTAACTCATTTATTAAATTAAAAAATTTATTTTATTTAGATTTTAAAAATCAAGGGTATTACACATCATATCATAGTTTAGGGTTGTCTTGAACTCCATTCCCATGTTTTATGCTTGATCCTCTTTCTTGAATCCCATTCATGAAACTATCTTTGAATTCAAAAACAAAATCCTTGAAATTGCTTGTGAAGAGATTAGAGTCTCAATCGTAACCAAGGCTATGTTAGAACTGAGTCTTAGTTATAATCAGTCTGAGACAGATTCGAGTCGTAGTTATACTTGAGTGTCAAATAAAATTGAGTCTTAGTTATAATTGGGTCTCAATTATAATCAAGTCTCAGATATAATCAAATTTCAAATAAAATCAAATCTTAGACAGAATCGAGTGTCAGTTATAATATAGTTTCAGACATAATTGAGTCTCATAGGAATGAAGTTCTGGTTTGTTATAAGAATCAAGTCCCAGTCTAATAAGAATGAGTCTCAGTCTTATCAAGTCCTAGTTAGAGAATGGACTCTCAAGTATTTTTTAGAATATATCGACTCTCAGTTATAAAGTGCATGTGCTCGCAGAAATTTGAATGACCATGATGTTGACATTGCACTAAAGTACTTGACTTACTTGATTAGTTTATGACAATCATCTCATGAATAATTATTTTACATTTTAATTGCGTGGCTTGTGCTTGTAGTCTTGTGGCTGTTATGTCATGTTATGGCGAAATTCTACTTGATTCAATGTTGTATTTATACAGTACCTTACATTATATGCTCGTGTATATTTGATACAACTTCTCTTACTTTTTACAAGACCATCTATGCATATACCCTCTTGTTATCTTGAAATTGGTTATCAGTTCGTGTTAAATTTTCCTCTCCTAATGCTAGAATTTTCTACTTGATAACATGTAAATCACTTAAAGCTTGCATGGTAAAATGATATAAATATTACTAAGCTTTATCCTCGCCTTACATTCTTCTATAATTTTCAGGTGAGAATGGACAAGAGTGATGAGCGTCCAAATTATCTCAATTATCTTAGAGTCACAACATAGTATTTACATTTAGCAAGTTAAATGTAATAGTTATGATGGATCTTATGTATTGACTCTAATTAATGGTTGAAATAAATATTAATGATTTAAAATCAATAAAAATATTAGTTAACTATTTTAAGATTCAATTCTAAATAGTCAAAAAGTGACTTAGTTGTAGTACTACATGTACATTAGAAAGAGATTAAGAGTTCAACTCTCACCGACAATAAATTTATAAATAATTTGTAAGAATTTTTTTTTAAATTACGACATTGATTCAACTTCCACCAAATGATGCAATAGACTAGTATTCTAATAAAAAATATTCAATTCTAAGTAATGTCCAATAGTTGTTGCTGATAATTTAGTTCTTATTTTGATGAGCACAACTTATATATATACACGTTTCAATATTTCTTACTGAGACGTGACACAAATCGACCATGGGGACCTACCTTGGATAATTGTGTTGGAGATATGTATGTGTATCTTTATAGTTTCTAACTCTAACATTTTGATACACATATCTCTACTCCTTGCATTATGATATTGGTATTTTTGTTTCTTAATACATATAAAGAAAATGATGGGAAAAAAATCCATCATAAAGATATAGATACATATATGATGTTACAATGTTGTATATATAATAAATTTTTAACGAATTCTATACATCTGATAATTTTATGTTGTGGTCTATTTCATAGTCAAACGAGTAATAAAAACAGAATAATTACATAGTTTTAATATCGGATAATCTTAGATGAAGGAGCTCGACAATATATATATATATATATATATATATATATATATATATATATATAGTAACCACCAAAGTTTCATCATCGGGTTGTTGTCGTGACAACAATTTCGCTCAAACTAAGGGTCCATTTGGTTGTATGTAAAATAGTTTAATAGGGAAATAGTTTTTCACGGAATAACTTCTACATGAAAATAAAAACGTAGATGTTTATTTGGTTGTCAGGTAAATATTTTCATTGACTATTTATGTAAATAGAGAAAAAAAAAGTTGAAATGTCAATAGCATTAAATGCAAGATTTTACTATAAAGTTGTATAGAGGGGTATGAGATCTTATGATCCACTCAAATGAGAAAGAGTCATGTACTCCTTGTGTATTAACACTATTCATCAAATTTTTTATTTTATTTTATTTTTTAATATTAAAAAAATAGATAACTAATGAAAAATAAGTAACTTTGATAAAGATAATTTAAAGTAGGAGAAATAAAATAAAAAACATAATTTGAATGAATAGTATTCTACAGATATTTTAATAAAAAAATAAAAATTAAATTAACTAATGAAAAATAATTAAATTTGACAAAGACTACTTAAATGAGTGAAAAAAAAAATACAACTTGAATGAATAGTGCTTATAAATTGTCACTGTAGATGTAGAATGAAACGGCGCAGCAACAGTTGGAAAATGACATTCGCGTTTTTTGCACGGATGCCAAAATCCAGAAATTTCAGGATATGGTTTTTCAAATTTTGTTTTTCCATGATAACAAATGATCTAAAGAATAAAGGTTTCCCTGAAAACCATTTCCTAATGGAGTTTTACTTTAAAACAAACGGATCCTAAGTCCAACTTAAGTAACATGACATTTTCTACTCAAATTTGACCTCACTCGTAAAATTAATATCCGGTCCAAATTAATAAGGTTAATTAATTTGCAGTCCAAAGACCAAAACAAATATAATTTTAGATCATTTGATTGTTAACGTTCTAATTTTAAATCCAACATCTTCACGCCGTTGGTGAAGTTTTTTAAAACCCCAAAATACCCCTTCTCGTTCTTATGTCTTTTGGATCTGAAATGTCATGCCCCGCCAATTTAGCAGCGGAATAAATCGGGGAGGCATGAACAACGTGTATGATAACGATAATTGCACGTACAATCGCAAATATCAGAGCATCTAATGAACAATAATTATAATAAACTCCTTATTTTATTGATAATTCATCTAAACTATTACAACCACTAATTCAAAGCCAAAACATAGGACTCAAAGACTTCATTACATTGGAATGGATAACTAAGCAAATATCTAACTAAACTCTAAGTTATTAAGGACATTCCATCGCTATGACTCCAGGTCGTTCATCACTCCAGTCCATTCCCGTTGGTGTGTGTAAGGTCATCACCCGACTTACCTGAAAACACAATAACAAATAACGAAGGGTGAGCGATAACGCTCAGTAAAACTTAATATCTCATGTAAACAAGCATATTTTAAGTGATTAATGTCTTGTAAAGCAGATTAACTAGAGTGAACGATCAAGTGTAGCCAAGAGAAAAATAGCACACAATAATAAGTGAACGATATTACATTCCACAAGATTATTGTAAAACTAGAATGATAAAGGAATGACCATATAACGAGATAGAGTGTAACAAGATAGCTTGTATGGTTGCACAACAGTGCACTAGAAGAATACGGAAGTAGTCACTCTAGGACAGTAGTTGTTCAGTAACAGTCAGCGATAGCACAGTAATAGCACAGTACGTCTGAACTAATCAGACTAACAGTAAGAGCATAGCAGTTAGATGTCTAGCCAATTCAGAATAATTAGTCAGAACCGGTGCAATACAGACACCGTCAATAGCCCCTGCAGGTATTTTCAGGTGGCTATTTGCCCCCAGGACTAGATTGGAGCCTCTCGGACACTCTCCGTGCCCTACACAATATGCATTCGAGTCAGTAGAGTCACAAGACCCATATTATAGCGCTAGACAGTCAAGTATAGTACAAGCAATAGGAGGCACAACAGCTCAAGAGTCTCAAGAGAGTACTAGATGAATAGACGAGATAGTAAAGTGAACGTAAATAGATGAGAGTACAAGGATAGTAGATGAGACAGGGGTATAAATGTAAAACAACGTTAAATCACGATAGTAACAGTTGCACGGAACTAGGTCGGGTACCGGAAGTCAGGCAGAAGTCACAACCGCCCACTAACCGTGCTATGAACACTGGCTAGATGATCCGGCGTGATCCCAAGATAAGAGAGAATTCACTAAGGCTGTTTGGATCATACTGATCCCTAAATGTGTATCGAGTTTTAAGGGTACAACCAGCTCGTCGGCACTGGACGTGCGCCAAAGCTAAGAAGACTAACGGAGGCCTTGACAAGGAGTCCCTGGTCCAGTCAGGAGTCTTCCCGGTGGAGAGGTGGTCCATGCCAAGAAAATGTGTGTAACGAAACGTTGTCCGTCTTGCCTCGAGTGCTCGAAGGCAGAGGGACGCGATAATAGTGTGCAAAGCACGCGAATAAAACAAAGACAAGTGTCATTTAACAAAATGGAGAATTTAATAATTAATTTCACTTAATTACCAGATACATTATTGAGTAATTAAAATAGGGTCAATGGCAAACATGATTGTTAAGTGTGTGCAAGTGTAAGGAAATCATGAGAACAAGTAAGATTGTGCACATAGCTCTTTAATTTAATTGATTTCATGTCAATAATATCCATTATTAATTTACAGGCCGTTAATAGTCATGACAGTACTTTAATTAGGGTTAAACAAGGTTAAAATGGCATTAATAGCAGAGATATAAGTGTAAATACTAGTTTTGGGCGCAATAGTAACGTCGCGATGTCAGCCACTATCGCATTCAGATCGCGACAGGCATGACCGGCGCATTGACAGTCAGTCGCGACGGGGCTAACAGGCGCGTTCAGGTCGCGACGGGGGTCCCGGGCGTGACAGTCGAACCGACCGGCCTAGCCCGGTTTGGGGGAGAGAACGCGATAGCACGGGCCGCCGCGTTCATGTCGCAACGATCTGGCCTACCGCGACCCCTCTAAGGTTGTGACGGGTCAGGCCGTCGTGACTTCAGAGGTGCGGCCCGACCCAGAAAAGGGGTTTTTTTTTCCCTTTTTGGAGTTCGGTCCTTCCCTCCTATGCATGACACTGAGCTCTTCTAAAATCCATATAAATCGCACGATGATTCAAAAATCATGAAACTAATTTTAAACGACAATAGACATAGAGATATATAACTGGTCAATTAATTAGAAAACAGACATGTTGAAGGCATGCTTTGATCAGGTTATATTTTGCTAACCTAGAACATGCACAGGGATAGGAAACGTTTAATTCGAACGACATACTCAATGGAATTTGAGCAAACTGGGCTCGTTAGAACACTAACAACCAGGTAGTATTTATGGTAATTATCTCAAGTCATAAGCATGAGTGGATTCAGAGATACAAGGCAAACATGAAGGTTCGGGCAAAACATGTTAACAGAAGTTTGGGCATTTAATTCACCCTCATGCATGAACGAGAAAGGATGAGATCATGGGGCTTTTAAAGAGGATCATGAAGGCTACCTAGGGTAAAATTTACACGTTGAGTGCTTGAGATATTGCCTACATTTTCTTGCTGATAAGAAAATCCTAGGGTTTTGATGAAGAACGAGATGAAATCCCTCCTTTCCAAGCTCCTCCCTTCTTGCTCCTTCGTTCTTCAACTCTTCACTTTGTCCCCCAAGGTTCCAGCAACGAGCTATGGGTTGGTAGGGACGAATTTGAGGTGTTTAATTAGCTAGTGTAAGAGTCCTATTTGTCTAAAACTCTTCACCTCCATTCAAACTCCGAATTTTCTATTTTATATCCTTATTTCCTAGCATTTATCTACCTAAAAGGATAGGGAAGAGCTCCAATTTTGTGGCCAAGGGTTAAGGTGAGCTTAGGACTCTTTTCAGGATATTTACAACCTATTTTAGTATTTATCTTACCCTTATTTAATTTATGTATTAATTAACTCCGATTTGGCTTATTATTTTCTATCTCATGATGGGCTCTTCATATTTGGGCCCAACAATTCATGTTAGGACCATTAGTAAAATCCATCACTAATTTAGTTTAATGGGTATTGATTTAATTCTATTTATTCACTCTTTATTCTCATTTAAATCTATTTATCACACTTATTCAATTAATTTTTTATTTTAATTCAATTTAACATTATTTATTGTCAATATTCTAACCTAACCTTCATCATTTGGGCCTTACTCTTGGCCTAATAATTTATATGAGCTTAATTGTACAACCCATGCTCTAAATGGATTTTAATTATCTTTTTATTAAGAAATTTATTCATGGGCCAAGATTATCTATTGGTCCAATTATCATAATGGGCTATCAACCCATACTATTTAAGTCTACCCACATGTTTATTTTAATTTATAATCCACTACAGCTCATAAGATAATGGGTTCTCCGACTTGTTCCTTAATTATACTAATAAGTCGCATAAATTCTTAAACTTGGTCTAAATGATTTTTCTATACCCAAATTTCATGATGGGTCATTAGAGAACATTATTTAAAGTATAACTACTAATTTTATGAAATTTTTATATGGGTTTATACGCATGCAATAATGATGCGTACCTTTTTAACTAATTTAAATTTATTAATAGATAAAATTTTGATTTATCAATTATTTTTAATTAATAGATTTTCCGGGGTACTACACGGAAGCAGTCGCGAATCTGCTCGAGGGCGACTGGGCGACGGCGAACACGAGGGGAGGGCGATGCCGCACGTACGACGCTGCGCGTACGATGCTGCAACACTTGTGCGAGGGCGACCGGGCGACGGCGAACACGAGGGGGCGACGCCGCGCGCACGACGGAGAACCGCGAACACCTGCGCGCCTTAGGCCACACTGCGACACCTGCTCGATGGCGACGCCGCGCGCACGACACCGCAACACACCTGTGCGAGGACGACGCTGCGAACTACGAGAGGGCCGCGACGCTAGGAACACCTGCGCATCTGGGTACATTGGGGTTTTTACTGTTCATGCAATATATTGGGGGTTCTTGCTTATATATTGGGGTTTTTGGTGTTCATGCTATGTATTGGGGGTTCTTCCTATATATTTATGCTAAGAGAAATGCTTTGTGCACGTCGCCCGGGCAAATGATTTGCCCAGGCGGACGCCCCAGGGCGCGCCCACCAGAGTGTTGGGTTGAGTGTGAATATAATTCATTTCTCCTCACATTTTGATGATGAGAAGTTGTGATTTTAATGCATAACCATTGGAACATGTAAAATACATCACACCTGAAATTACAATATTCAAAAAGTATGTTTCCAAGCACATTAATCATTTATATTCATAATAGTACATTTATTTAATGATTTATGTGTTTATTTTCTCAGGAACAAACATTTTCTGCAAAGGTAGTGTCGACACAACCATCCTTGGTGTCGACACAATGGTTCAGAACAAAGGCAGAAATGTGAAGAAAAGTCCATCTCTGGTCGACACTAGTCTAGAGCAGGTCGACACTAGAGACAGGTTCCAAAGAAACAAAACAACAGACTGGGACAGCAGGTCGACACTAGATGTGATCAGGTCGACACTAGATGCCTTTCCCAGAAGGCCTGATTTGATGTCTGGGACAACAGGTCGACACGAGAACATCTCAGGTCGACACTAGAGACCTCTTCCAGGGAATTATTTTGCCAGTCTGAGACAGTGTGTCGACACACCTCATGGGCAGGTCGACACACTCCGGAATCTCTGTGACTTAAATTCTCTCCTGGACACGTGGCACCCTAGGGAGATGTCAGATCATTCTTGGATCATGTGCCCACGTACCCCAAGGGTATCTTTGAGATATTTAGGGTATAAATACCCTCTTATTGGGCACTCATCAAAAGAGAATCTCAGAAGAGCCTCCAGAAATCTCCAAACGGCGGCAAGAGAGTCTCTCCTCCCTGTTCTTGCTCTCTCCTGTGCTCCCACACCAATTCTCACTTCTCCAAGCACAAGGATCGAAGATTGATCAACATGAAGTACTATGATCAACTTCAAGGAGCAGATCAAGTAGAAGCCAGCAATTGTGAAGCTCTCAAGGAAGATCCCAAGATCAAAGTTGTAGAGCATCGGCCAAGGGACTTCAAGTGATCAAGATTCTTCCATTTCGGCCTCTACAAGAGAGTTTTCTTGAAGAACATGAATTGTTAACCTCGAGTCTAAAGTCTTTCTTGTTTCTTCCTGGCTATTATAGAAATTGTGCATAATCTGTTGCACCAATTTTCTTGAATTGGCCTTAATAGATCAGATCATTGCTAGAGGATCTGCATCTTATTGTTTTTGTTCTAGCAAGTGGTTGTGAGCCTGTGTGCTCAGGTTTTTGAGTCGTCGTACTCAAGTTGTGTGGTTGAGTAGTCTTGCTCAGATTCTAGAGTAGTCTTGCTCTAGGTAGTGTGTGAGTTGTCTAACTCATTTGCGGAGTTGTCAGGCTCCAGTGTGGGTTTGTAACCCAGGTTGTTTAGTGGATCCTCACTGTGTGTGAGGGGTGGATGTAGGAGTCACGTGGTGTGATTTTCGAACCACCTAAAAATCTCTGTGCATTGGTCTCCTTGTGTTTGAATTTTCTCCTCGTTAGATGAATGCATAGGATCGTTTGAATCTATCTAATCAACTTGTTTACTTACTCCAATTGCTTAACTCACTTAATTTTCTTTAGATCTGTGAAATTTGCTCTTAATCTAACTCTGATTCAAAGGACTTTTCAAATTGGCTTTAGCTTCCGCATTAGTTGGCATAGATCTATTCAACCCCCCCCCCCTTCTAGATCTTGTCCACATCTTTTATCGATCTTTCAATTGGTATCAGAGCAGTTTACATCTGATTTGATTTGATCTGAGTGATTTCTGAGTACTTTGTGTGATTTGTTTGCTTGATTGTTTGCTTGCTGAGTGTTTCCTTCTTTGCACCATCTTTTAATTAAATGGATTCCAGAGGATTCATAGCTGAGGGTCATTCCATAAATAGGCCACCATTCTTTAATGGAACGGACTATTCTTATTAGAAAAATAGAATGCAAGTGTTTCTAAGAGCCCAAAACTATGAAATCTGGAAAGTAGTGGAGGTAGGACCCTATGAAAACCAGGGAGAGGAAGACACCTGGACTAGGGAACAGATAAGAAGAGCTACATTGAATTATAGTGCCATGAACATGATTCAATGTGTTGTTCACCCCAAAGAGTACTCAAGAATCTCTATGTGCAAATCTGCCAAAGAAATGTGGGATAAACTTGAGGTACTCTATGAGGGAACATCTCAGGTTAAAGAAACCAAGGCTAACATACTTGTCTCTGAATATGAATTGTTCATGATGAAATCTAACGAGACAATTTCTGAAATGTTTGCCAGGTTCATGATCATAGTCAATGGACTGAAGGCCTTAGGTAAGGACTATACGGATGCTAACTTGGTAAGAAAAATCCTGTGTTCTCTCTCTTCAATATGGCACACCAAGGCCACTATCATTGAAGATTCTAAAGACCTGTCCAAAATTTCTTTGGATGAGTTGATAGGATCCTTAATGACATATGAAATTAATCTAAAGAGAAATGAGGAACATATAATCAAAACCAAGCCAGTAGCATTAAAGGCCTCATCAAGTAACAAAGACAAAAACCAAGAGAAAACAAGTTCTGATGAGTCTGAGTCTAATGAGGATGAGCTTGCCCTCATGACCAGGCAATTCAGAAAATTCCTAAAATACAGAAAAGGAAAATTCTCAGGGAAAAAGAAATTCCCATCAGGTAAAAGAAATATTTCCTCTTCTAACGTTAATTCTAATAGGAATCAGAAATCTGATATTAATGTCATTTGTTACAGGTGCAATAAGCCAGGACATATGAAGGGAGAATGTCCTGAAAACAAGAAGGAGAAGCACAAAAAGATTCACAAATTCAAGAAGCCGAAGGCCATGGTAGCCACTTGGTCTGATGAAGACTCAAGTGAAGAAGAAGAAGAAGAAAAATCCTCAAGCTCTGGAAGTGAGGAGATATGCTTCATGGCAAATAGTTCGGATGGAAAGGTAAGCACATCTTTCGAAGACTTTTCAGTTGAAGATTGGCAGGATGCATATGCTGAATTAGTAGAAAAATACTCTGAGATGAGAAAGAAAACAAACACATTAAAAAGAAAATTGAAAACATTTATCATAACCAATCTTCAAACAAAAGAATTTGTGAACTAGAAAATGAAGTAATAGAATTGAATGAAGAAAAAAAAACCTTCTGAACTTGATTGATGAACTCAAGCTAGCCTCTCAAAAGGCCACCAATGAATTCAAAGAATTATCTGAAAAGCTGGAAAGGAAAACCAAGATAAACAACAAAAGATTGAAGAAATCAAAATCTTGGAAAACCAGCTAAGAGAAAAGATGAAGTTATTAAACATTTACAAATGGAAAAGATAATCTGGAGGCCTTGCTGGGAACAAATATGAAATCAATCTCTCATGGACTAGGATTTAATAAACAAAAAGCCAAGAAAGACAAATCTGGTGAGAAAAAGGATAAAGCACCCTTGATTAAATTTGTCAAAGGTCCTAGTCTTGAAAACAGTGAAATCAAACAAAAATCAAGCAAAACACCAAAAAGTCCAAAAACTCAGAACAAAAACAAGGCAACCAGGTCGACACAGTCACCTGACAGGTCGACACCAGTCCACAAGAAGAAGGCTTCTGTGGCTGTTGTGTCGACACCAGTCAAGGACAGGTCGACCTGCTCAACATCAACCAAGACAAACCACAAAATAAAAAATTCAAATAAAGATCTGAAAATAAGAAAAAGTCAAAGGAAGTCATTAATGAAGAACCTTGGACCTCCAAGACAGCATATCAATTGATTGGACCAATTCTTGGAGCCAATGGTATCATAACCCAAGTTGGTATCATCCCCAATTTTTCTATCCAAACTTTCTGATGTACCAACAAAATCCTTGGATTCCACCTCCTCATCTAAACTCTCATGTTCAAATTAAAACTTCCCCTCCTACCAAAAACAAAAACAATGATGTTTTCATTTCTAAAGGAAAGAAGAAAGTGAAAAAGACAGAGAACACCAATGTAATAAAGCAAAAGTCAAAAACAAGTCAAATTTGGGTGAGAAAAGATTTGTTAACATTGTCCAAACTTTCTGATGGTCCCAACTCTGTTTGGGTACCAAAATCTTCTTCCACTAATTGGTGTTGCAGGAAGGTCGTGCACCCAATTCAAATGTGTGGTTCCTTGACAGTGGGTGTTCACGACATATGACTGGAGATAGAGCTAAATTTTCTTTCCTGCTAGAGAAGGAGGGAGGTTCAGTAACATTTGGAGGTAAAAATAAAGGAAAGATCATTGGATCTGGAAAGGTTGGTCAAACTCCTCAAACTCTGTTGATAGTGTTTTATTAGTTGATGGTCTTGATTACAACTTGCTCAGCATCAGCCAACTATGTGACAAAGGTCACAAAGTTGTGTTTGAATCTGATTTTTGCAAAATAATTGATTCATCAACTAATAAAATTAATTTTTTTGGAAAAAGGGAAAACAATGTTTATATGATTGACCTTAATAAAAACTTTTCTGAAAATCTCTGTTTTGTTGCAAATAAAGATGAAATTGCATGGACTTGGCACAAAAGACTTGGCCATGCAAGTTTCAGAACATTGAATAAATTGTTAAGGCTGAATTTGGTTAAGGGTCTTCCTGAATCCTTTTCAAATGTTGAAAATCAAGTTTGTGGGATCTGTGCCCAAGGTAAACAAACAAGGAAATCTTTTAAGACCTTCAATGAGGTACTCACATCTAGGCCACTAGAACTACTTCACATGGACCTTTTTGGCCCAACAAGAGTTTTAAGTCTAAGTGGCAAGAGATATGGGTTTGTAATCATTGATGATTTTACAAGATTTACTTGGGTTATCTTCTTGTCCCACAAAAGTGATACTTGCATTGAATTCAGGAAATTCTGTACCACTGCCCTAACAAACTTCTCATATAAAATCAAAAATATTTTGACTGATCATGGGGGAGAATTTGAAAACCAATCCTTTTTTGATTTATGTGCTGAACTTCAAATTTTCCACAAGTTTTCTTCACCAAGAACTCCAGAACAAAATGGAGTTGTGGAAAGAAAGAACAAAACTCTTGTGGAAATGGCTAGATCCATGCTCCTTGAGAGTAATTTGCCCAAATCCTTCTGGACTGAAGCTGTAAACACAGCAAATCATATTCTCAATAGAGCATTGGTCAGACCAAAAATCAAGAAAACCCCCTATGAATTACTGAAAAACAAGAAGCCAACTGTTTCTTATTTCAAAATCTTTGGGTGCAAGTGTTATGTACACAACAATAATAAAGAAAATCTTGACAAGTTTGATGCTAAGAGTCAGGAAGCCATCTTCCTTGGATATTCAGAAGTGTCAAGAGCTTTCAGAGTGTACATTCTCAAAAACAAAACTGTTGAAGAGTCTCCTCATATTATATTTGATGAAAATTCCTTTACAACTAACACTTCTAAATCTTGCAAGGAAAAACAAGACAGTGAAGAGGATGACTTCATTGTGGACTCTTCACCAACTGTTGAGGAGCTTGAAGACTGTGGTGAGATCTTGAACAATAATTCACCATCTTCAAGTGGAATAGGTAATATTGCTCCAGATTTAAGTACCCCTCAACAGGTAATTTATGAACATCGAATTTTGAGAGATCACCCATTAGATAATATTGTTGGTAATTTGAATGATAGAGTAAGGACTAGATCATCATTTATGCTTGCTATTGAAGATGACCCACTAGCTCTAATTTCCCAAATTGAACCAAAGTCAATTGATGAAGCTTTATCAAGTTATGATTGGATTAATGCTATGCATGATGAACTTCATCAATTTGAAAGAAATCAAGTATGGGAATTAGTACCTAGACCTAGTGACCAAACAGTCATTGGCACTAGATGGGTTTTCAGAAATAAACTGAATGAATCTGGTCAAGTAATAAGAAATAAAGCTAGGCTAGTTGCAAAGGGGTACAATCAAGAGTTTGGAATTGATTTTGAAGAGTCATATGCCCTGTAGCTAGACTAGAAGCAGTTAGAATTTTCCTCGCTTTTGCATCCTCCATGAAATTCAAAGTCTATCAAATGGATGTTAAAAGTGCATTCTTAAATGGATACATCAAGGAAAATGTTTTTGTTGAACAACCTCCTGGATTTGAAAATGAAAAACATCATAACCATGTTTTCAAGCTTCATAAGGCTCTATATGGTCTTAAACAAGCTCCAAGAGCTTGGTATGACCGTTTGAGCTCTTTTTTGCTTGAAAAAGGATACTCTAGAGGAACTGTTGATCAAACATTGTTCACAAAAAGTCAATAATCAAATAATTATTGTCCAAATTTATGTTGATGACATAATATTTGGATCAACCAATAAAGGCCTGTGTAATGAATTTTCCAATCAAATGAAAAATGAATTTGAAATGAGTTTAATGGGAGATCTAAAATTTTTCTTGGGATTGCAGGTTAACCAAACTCAAGAGGGGATCTTCATTAGTCAAACCAAATATGTCAAAGAACTTCTGAAAAGGTTTGACTTTCAGAACCTAAAGCACTCCAACACACCAATTGCTATAAATGCTAAACTAGAAGAAGACTCAAATGGTAAGTCAGTAGACCCAAAGACCTACAGAGGTATGATTGGTTCTCTACTTTATCTTACAACTTCTAGACCTGATATTCAATTCAGTGTGTGTTTGTGTGCTAGATTTCAATCAAATCCTAAAGAAAGTCACATGCTAGCTGTTAAAAGAATTTTCAAATATCTTGTTGGAACATGTGATTTAGGAATTTGGTATCCTGCTAATTGCAAGTTAGATTTGATTGCCTATTGTGATGCTGATTATGCTGGTTGTAAATTAGATAGAAAAAACAAGTGGCTTGTGTTTGTACTTAGGTGGGTGCCTAATTTCTTGGGCTTCTAAGAAGCAACATTCAGTTACTCTATCAACTGCAGAGGCTGAGTATGTTGCTGCTGGTAGGTGTGGAACCCAAATTCTTTGGGTGAAACATCAACTTCTTGATTATAACCAAAAGTTAGGTTGTGTTCCCATCCTTTGTGATAACACAAGTGCAATAAATCTGTCTAAAAATTCCATTCAGCATTCCAGAACCAAGCATATTGAAATTAGGCATCATTTCTTGAGAGATGAGGTAGCAAAGAAATCATTTGAACTCCACTTCATAGAAACTGAAAAGCAAATTGCTGACATCTTCACAAACCCCTTCCTGACAGTAGATTCTCATCTTTAAGGAGAGAACTTGGTCTTTGTAAATGTCTATTGGGATTGGGTTGAGTGTTAGGCATTTTCTGAGGGGGAGTTCCTTGCATTATCATACTCACTTGCTTCCTTGATTCATCATATCTCTCTCCATCTCT
The DNA here is from genome assembly GCA_014218235.1 of Colocasia esculenta. Taxonomy (NCBI): domain Eukaryota; kingdom Viridiplantae; phylum Streptophyta; class Magnoliopsida; order Alismatales; family Araceae; genus Colocasia; species Colocasia esculenta. Next base: position 140,524,124 of record CM024762.1, on the reverse strand, counting down.
CTTCTATTTTTCTCTTTAACAATGAACACTTCACCTCACATTGTGTTGAACTTCTTGGTATATCAAATGGTGATTTGAAGAAGGACAAGTTCTGCTTGTCTGGACACTTTCACTATGCGAGAGTATATGTCTCCGCCAAGTACCAAGAAATGAATATGCAATTGTTGAGGGGGAGCTTTTATTGTTTAAAAAAATCATTCCTGATTTCAAAACTTGCATATCTTATTCTGATGAAAAGTGGTTGAAATTCTCATCTCAGGGGGAGCTAAAGAATTCACAAGTCATGTTTTTTGAAAAATTCAAAACTCTTCTTGCATTACATCAATTTCCTTGCATGATGTCCTCATTCAGGTGTCTAGAGTCTCAAAATGATCCTTTGAGTGATCTACAACATTCATGTGTCAACTCTCACCTATATTCTTCAAAACTATAGAAATTCAGATTTCTTTCTAAGACTGAAGAATAATGTGTGTATTGATTTAAACATGTTTTTGTTTGCAATTGATGTTGGATATAGATGATATCTTTTTGTCAAAAATCTCCAAAATCTATCCATTCAACAGAGCAATGGCACATGTGCTGAGAAACTGCACACCTTCACAATGAATGAAGTGCCATGTATGTCATGAGGCACTAATGCTATCTCTGTTCAAAGGGGATTAAAAATTAAAAATCAATGCAAAACAAAATAAATATGCCAATTTTTTATGATGACTGAGTAACTGGAAATATGCGTCTAAAAAACGTATATTTTCATGTCAAAAGGTCATCATTTACCCCTTTGAGACTTGATAATGGATAAATCTTCAGTATCCAGGGACTATAGTGTGTAAAAAGCATTAGTTCTTGAGTGAACAAGATATATCTCATTTGATAGTTTGTTTCAAAACAAATATATATGTCTTGGAGACTTTGTTTTAAAGAATCATTCTTATCCATCATCAAGTTGTTCTTAAAATTTGTTTACTGTCAACACACTTGTTTTTAGTCTACAAGATTTTTTTTATCTCTTTGGAATTGAAGAATATGGTAGTGTATAGTTGATTGTTAAATGTTTTATATCCCTCAAATTATCATTTTAATGACTCAAGTCACTGAATGCTCATATCCTGTTGGATATTGTGTAAAACTTGAATTGTGTTGAATTTTTGCAAAATTTAAAAAATGAATTTTTTAGTCTCTTAAATATCCTTGAAATGATCATTCCACCCATTGATTATCATTATAAAGTTATCCCAAAAGTCACATAATTTTTCCATACTCAAATCCAAAAATTTTCATCAGGCCAGGTCGACACTACTCCATCTAGTGTCGACACACTCACCCTCTTCTAGTGTCGACACTGAACCCCTGCCAGACTCACTTAAGCCGTGGGCGCCGGTTAAGCTTTTGTTGTTCCTGCGGAGTAGGTTATCCAAAACCTCTCTTTTTTCTTCTCCAGGTCGACCCGACGGTCTGGTTCTTCCTGGTTTCTGGCAAGGGTTTTGAACCCTCTACATCTCCTCTCTCCTCCATACCATCTCCATCCATCGTCTCTCATTCCTATCTCTCTCCATCATCCCCGATTCCACTCTGCTCTCATGGCACCCAAGCAGATTCCTCGCGTGGAGCAAAATCAAGGGCTTCGGCAAGGCCCAATCCGGCAGATGAGGTTCCCCCTACTGAGAGGAGAACCAAGCGTCGCCATGATCCTGCAGAGCAGCCAGGATCCTCTTCTGCTAAGAGAGGTAGGGCATCCTCCTCTGGTCAAGGGTCTATGTACCCTAGAAGGAAAACCCTAGACTCGTCTCCTGAAGTTTCTGAGAAGTCCACTTCCTCATCATCATCCTCATCCTCTCACCAGAGTCCTCCCAGCCCTCTAGGAGACCTCCTTCCAAACCCCTGAGTGCCGGGAAGACCATATTGAAACCCAGGGCAGTAGATTTGGATGACAGTGAATTGATAGCTGCATTTCCTGAAGTCTTGAATTTCTTCAAATTCCAGTTTTGGCAGTCATTCATATCCGATTTTCGCATCATTTACCCTAGACTTGTACAAGAATTCTACCAGAATTTGGAATGCACAGATGAAGGGTACAAGTCAAAGGTCAAAGGTATTGCCATTGACATGCCAACAGACCTAGCAGCCACAATCTTCAAGATCTCAGATGAAGGAGAAGATTATCACAATTTTGAATTTAATCTCCATGAAGCCTACACCATAATGACTGGTTTGCCTGCAGATGAGTCAGATATTAAGCAAACCCATGTCACCAAATTCAACACCAACACCTTTCCCCCTGTGTTGAGGCTTACTCATCACATGCTCACTACCATCATCACACCTCAAGGTGGTGGGAGAGATAGGCTGACAGACATCCAGAGATTTGTCCTTTTCTGTATGAGCAAGAACCTCAAGATAAACCTTCATGTAATCATGTACCAGATCATCTCTGAGACCACCAGGGCAGATTTGAAAAGATCACTTCCATATGCAGCCCATTTGACTGCAGTCTTCAAGCACTTTGGTGTGCCTCTAGAGAATGAAAAATTGAGAAAATCCCTAAGTCCAACATTTACTGCTTTAAGCATGTTCAGAAATTCATGGGATTTAGAATTGTTGGTGATCAAGTGAGGAGAGGGCCAGCTGTAGAAGAGGCCCCTGTGGTCCAAGAGGAACAGCCTCCAGTCCAAGAGGATCAGCCTCAAATGCAAGAGGAACAGCCTCCAATGCAAGAGGACCAGCCTCAAATGCAAGAGGAACAGCCTCCAATGCAAGAGGACCAGCCTTAAGTGCATGAGGACCAGCCTCTCATACATGAGGATCAGCCTCCTATGGCAGCTCAAGCTAATGACCCACTCATTGCCCCTCATTCACCTCAACTTCAGCCTTCCTCCTCCATGAACTTTGACACTGAAATTCCATCTTTTTCTCCACAACATCCAGTTCATGCATCCTCATCCTTTGGTGGACCTTCTGTTCCACCAGAGTTGCTCACTTTCCTAAATGACAAGTTTGACACCTTGAACACATCTATTCAGACCATGTCAGCAAATTTTGAGTTGAGGATTCAAAGATTGGAGAACACAGTATCTGCTAAGTTCATTGAGCAAAAGGCAACCTCAGACTATGCTGCCCAAAGGTTCAACAGGTTGATTGGGACTATGGCAGATGCTTCGATTGAGCTGAAGGAGCACCAACAAAAGCTGGAAATAGTTCTTCAGGGAATTTTGGCAAATTCCCAAGCAGATGTATTCAACACCAAGCAGACACTATCTGAGATAAGCAAAACAAGACTATCATTTGCACATTTAGTGGATGACTTGGAGAGCATGAAGAATCTCTCTGCTCACATTGATGGAGAAATGTCTGCACTCAAGCGAGAATTTAAAGTGTTGAATAGGCCTAGTTGGTCAACTGGTTCATCTTCCTCTTCACAGCCAAGGTCAAATGACTTCAGTGCACTTCAAGCTTCATTGTCATAAAATTCAGAAAGAATGGAGAATCTTTTGCACACAAGACTCTCAACTATCCAAGCCCAAATGAAGCATAGTCTCCATTCAATAGAAAGAGGCTAACGGATATTGAGACCATTTTGTTACCCATTCCTCCTCCTCCTCCTCCTCAGTAATGTACTTTCTTTTGATAATGTCAAAGGGGGACAAGTTTGTTTGAAAGATTGTAATGTTCACATCATGAATGAAATGAAATATAGAAATTTCCATTGCCCATTTTTGTGCCTTAAATGTGATTGCAAATCTTTTGAATGAATGTGAATGTGTTGAATGCTTGTCAAGCTGCTTGACCCTTGTGTGAAAATAGCTTAATTCTAGTAACATTGTGTCTATCATGTGTATAAATTTCAATGTCACTGAAAAAATGTTCAAAGGTCCTTGGCAAGTATAAATAAAAGAAAATGAAAATGCTTAAAATCACATTTCAATGAAACTTTCCAATTCCATATGAATTCAATGTTGCCATCATCAAAAAGGGGGAGATTGTTGGGTTGAGTGTGAATATAATTCATTTCTCCTCACATTTTGATGATGACAAGTTGTGATTTTAATGCATAACCATTGGAACATGTAAAATACATCACACCTGAAATTACAATATTCAAAAAGCATGTTTCCAAGCACATTAATCATTTATATTCATAATAGTACATTTATCTAATGATTTATGTGTTTATTTTCTCAGGAACAAACATTTTCTGCAAAAGTAGTGTCGCACAACCATCCTTGGTGTCGACATAATGATTCAGAACAAAGGCAGAAATGTGAAGAAAAGTCCATCTCAGGTCGACACTAGTCTAGAGCAGGTCGACACTAGAGACAGGTTCCAGAGAAACAAACAACAGACTGGGACAGTAGGTCGACACTAGATGTGATCAGGTCGACAATAGATGCCTTTCCCAGAAGGCCTGTTTTGATGACTGGGACAGCAGGTTGACACTAGATGTGATCAGGTCGACACTAGATGCCTTTCCCAGAAGGCCTGTTTTGATGTCTGGGACAGCAGGTCGACACGAGATCATCTCAGGTCGACACTAGAGACCTCTTCCAGGGAATTGTTTTGCCAGTCTGGGACAGTGTGTCGACACACCTCATGGGCAGGTCGACACACTCCGAAATCTCTGTGACTTAAATTCTCTCCTGGACACGTGGCACCCTAGGGAGATGTCAGATCATTCTTGGATCATGTGCCCACGTACCCCAAGGGTATCTTTGAGATATTTAGGGTATAAATACCCTCTTATTGGCACTCATCAAAAGAGAATCTCAGAAGAGCCTCCAGAAACCTCCAAGCGGCGGCAAGAGAGTCTCTCCTGCCTATTCTTGCTCTCTCCTGTGCTCCCACACCAATTCTCACTTCTCCAAGCACAAGGATCGAAGATTGATCAACATGAAGTACTAGGATCAACTTCAAGGGAGCAGATCAAGTAGAAGCCAGCAATTGTGAAGCTCTCAAGGAAGATCCCAAGATCAAAGTTGCAGAGCATCGGCCAAGGGACTTCAAGTGATCAAGATTCTTCCATTTCGGCCTCTACAAGGGAGTTTTCTTGAAGAACAAGAATTGTCAATCTCGAGTCTAAAGTCCTTCTTGTTTCTTCCTGGCTATTATAGAAATTGTGCATAATCTGTTGCACCAATTTTCTTGAATTGGCCTTAATAGATCAGATCATTGCTAGAGGATCTGCATCTTATTGTTTTTGTTCTAGCAAGTGGTTGTGAGCCTGTGTGCTCAGGTTTTTGAGTCGTCGTACTCAAGTTGTGTGGTTGAGCAGTCTTGCTCAGATTCTAGAGTAGTCTTGCTCTAGGTAGTGTGTGAGTTGTCTAACTCATTTGTGGAGTTGTCACGCTCCAGTGTGGGGTGTGTAACCCAGGTTGTTTAGTGGATCCTCACTGTGTGTGAGGGGTGGATGTAGGAGTCACGTGGTGTGATTTTCGAACCACCTAAAAATCTTTGTGCATTGGTCTCCTTGTGATTTGAATTTTCTCCTCGTTAGATGAATGCATAGGATCGTTTGAATCTATCTAATCAACTTGTTTACTCACTCCAATTGCTTAACTCACTTAATTTTCTTCAGATCTGTGAAATTTGCTCTTAATCTAACTCTGATTCAAAGGACTTTTCAAATTGGCTTTAGCTTCCGCATTAGTTGGCATAGATCTATTCAACCCCCCCCCCCCTTCTAGATCTTGTCCACATCTTTTATCGATCCTTCACAGAGCACGCTCACGTGGGGCGCCAGGTCGCCCAGGGCGCGCCCTGGGGCGTCCGCCCGGGCAAATCATTTGCCCGAGAGGATGTGCAGATGGCATTTCCCTTATGCTAATACATTGGGGGGTTTGCTGTTCATCGGGGTTTTTGCTGTTCAAAGGGGGTTTTGCTGTTCACGGGGGGTTTTGTTGTTCATACTGTATATAGGTTCATTGAAAATAATAGTAGGAGATAACAGTGGCATTCTATTTGTAACCAGAAAAAAAATGGATGCTTGTCTTTTCACAAAATATATGTCAGATGAGAAAATACTTGCATTTACCTTTTTGGCACGCTTTACTGCAATAAATGAGCAATCCTTCAGTTTCCCCCTATAAACAGTGCCAAAACCACCTTGCCCTACGATGTTTGCTGTGGAAAAATTTCCTATAGCCTTGATGATTTCTATAATGGAGAAGTCTATTGTATCATCCTGCACACTAGCCTTACTAAAGGAGTTGGTATATTTGGCTTTGGAACTGCTATTGCTGCTTATTGATGACCCCTTTGTTGAAGCTACAGTAATTAAGAAGTTTTCAACACAATGACAAAAACATGCTAGGATGGGGTTTTGTTGTTCATACTGTATATAGGGTTTTGTTGAAATACTATTTGCTGTTCATTGGGGGATTTTGCTGTTCATGGGGGGTTTTGGTCCGAATATTAATTTTCCCGGGGGGTTTTGGTGTTCATGCTATGTCATATACAGTTGTTGTTGTTCATGTTATATTTGGGGGTTTTGTATGTTCATATTGTTCATGTTGTATTGCTATAACAATATGTTGTTCATGACGTTCATGCTATTATCTTTGTGTTTGAATCCTATATTGTTACAGTTGAAATGGATCGGATACCGGGCATATTTAGTTACAAAGATGAGGCTTATGTAATTCATTTACATAGAGGCATAACGTTTGGATGATATTGTTAGTGATGTCTGTAATAGATGGACTCTTAGTTCTGAAAAGGTGGAGTTGAAATGTATAATACCTGAACAATATAATTCAAAATGACAAATGACAAATGGAGAAGATGTTGATAGGATGATTGACATGCATGCTATGCTCCATTCAAAGATAATGAATATGGAAGTGCACATTCCAAGTTCTCAAGATGTACTAAGTATCAGGTAAACTTATGTATGTATGCTATTTTTTTCTTCACCCAATTGGCTATTTATTATCGTTGTCATTAGTTAGTTATTTCCATGCAGACCCTCTAGTGCATTATCATCTGGGAGCATTAATAATGTATTGGTTTCAGAAGTGAATTCATCTCAGGATGGAAGTAAGAGATCTGAGCTATGATATGACATAATACACTCAATTGGTCAGACCTTTAATAGTGTTGAGCATGTTCGCAATGAATTGACAAAGTTTGCTATTGCAAGGGGGTTTGACAAAGTTTGGAACATGTATTTTATTCGAAGTTTGAACTTTTTATTGGATAAGATGGTGGATCTTAAATTTCTGTTGCTTATTTTGAAGTATGCTTTTTAAAACTTTCAGCTCAGCATGTTTCTAGCTACTATCAACTGATGCCAAGGAGGCAAAATCGTGTCAAATATTTGTGATTTGTGCCAAAGAAGATCGCAAATTGAGGGAACTTATTCACGTCCTTTTATTTCCCTTTGGCATCATAATTTTGATAGAACATATCTCAGATTTTTTTTTGGTATTAACAAAACGCAAGGGACTCACCCAGGACATTTTTGGCAAACTTTGATAGTTTCAAAAAATAGCTGAAATCTTGTGTTAACACACCGTCGAAGTATGTTTTTCCTGATAATAGCTGAAATCTTATGCAAAAATCTTGGGTTAACGATAACCTATCATATATACCCAACAGGCATGCAAAAATCGCCCTCAATCATGTGTGTAGAGATTTGATCGCCTAGCTTTTCTTCCCAATCTGATAACAGATGCAAAAACACAACAATAACATCAATCTCCAATTTTTCAATACCAATCTCCTTAGTAGACTACCACATTAACTATACAAAATACAAAAAAAAAATATACTTTATGAAAGGCCAAGAAAAATCATGTTACAAACCGCATACACACTTAACAAAATACAAGCTAGACTAAAAATTAAAGATAAGGATCGAAAATCTAAATCAGACTTAGAATTAAAAAGAATGACAAGTCAGATAATATTTATTATTAAGAAATATATTTCTAATTTACACATGGACAGCTGTTATCAAATTTCACGGTTTCCATCTATTTTAAATTAAAATTAAAATTGGGTCAAAAAGGGCCAGACATTGATATTTCTAAGTGCTTAGATTAAAAATTAATCTCACCTACTCTAAAATGGTTCGGGAATCAAATTCCCGTTCCACAAAACATCTAATTTGGCCGGCGGACTTTCTTCAGCATGGGCAAATGTTAGTGGATGTTTTACACACGCAAAATGGCCACCAGCGCCTCTCAAATCAGTCGAGGTCAGGTAATTGACCCCATGTTCTTAATTGCTTGTTAATTATTTGATCATGGAAAGATGGAGGCCTTTTTTTCATCCATAATTATCCTCTTCTTCAAGTAATTTAAGCTACCGTGAAAGTTAGATATATTTCAACCAAGTGACATTATGATCAGATGATTCTTTCTAGGAACATATATATATAACCTTCTAATTGTGGTGGGCGCGCGGAAGAGAGATGGGTCCGAATAGCTAGATCTAGTCCTCAACCTGAAAAATTGCGAAAATTACTGCATACCCTGAAATATTTGTGAATAGTACGCCCTTATACACCTTATTTAATTTTATCTAGTCTCTACGTATATATATAGCCCTGAATTTAATTATTTAGAAATATTCTTGTCCACCACCCCTATATATACACTGTAGTGTAATACGACATATCCTTAAAATTCATAAAATCACACGGAGCGAAATTTTTTCGTTATAAAAAAAAAAGACATCCTTAAAATCCCACCTCTTATGTAAGTGCAAGACAGCTCTATTCAGCGGACTTTAATTGGTAGGATTCGTTGTCCAATTAGTCGGACGGTAGCAGCGTTCGATTGGGTGGGCTGTCCGCTTCAAATCGAGGCAGCAGCAGAATATGCTAGCTGTTTCAGTACAGTACTACTGTGCAGCCAGCTCACAAGTACGTCGTAACACAACCTTCTTCTAACGTCTCAATTGCCATGCGTGTAGCCCTTAAAATTGGTCGGTCGACTCATGTGGTGACGTGATGATTATATATATATATATATATATATATAAGGACGGATGTAGAGAAGAGTCAGTGAGGTCACGTGATTTCATTAGAATTTTTTTTGTTGCCAAATATCTATGTATGCTATATTTGTTTAGAGTTTTTTTATATGGGGTGACCCCACTGAAATCTCACCCGAGAGTGACCCGATCTAAGATCTAAAATCAAAATTTTCCTTTACACGTCTCATTGTTATTAAAATATTTTTTTAATATTTATTTATATTATTTATAATATATATAATTATATAATATATTAAAATATAATTTAAGTGACCTCACTGAATAAAATTTTTACATCCGTCCTTATATATATATATATATATATATATATATATAATATTATACTTGCATGCCCCTGTGCGGTGATCCCACACCACCGGCTCAATTGGGCCCAACATAAAACCCAATCTAGGAATAATAAGCCAATGTTCGAATCGACTTCGAAGATAGTTCCCCTGAAACATACATAGCACAAATTAAGATACTTGAACTTATGAGAATTCTAATCCCAATTATAAACAACAACAAATAGAACTCCTTCTAATTCAGATCGAAAAGTGAAGAGAAAGATTTAGTGTACTTTCATATTACACTTTAAGTGTAATATGAGTAATATGACTAAGCGATAATTTATATGATACTCCTCACATAGAGAGTGATAAAATGACAACTATTATTACATACCATATGAATTTGTTATCTAGTCATATTATACTTGAGTATAAATTTTTCTAAAAAATGAATGGACTCACATAAGTTAACACCAAAGGTGCTTGCATGTGCTAAATCAGCTACATGTAGTGGCCCACCCAAAACAACATGTCCACGTACGTTCCTCGTTCATCTCGAGGACTCGGTCCTCCTCCAAGTCCAAATCTGACCAGGTCCTCTGTTTAATTTAACTCACCAGTCACCAGTGTGAAGAAAGCAGATGCCAACTTGGTGTTGCATACTTGTTTAATTACCAATATTGGAAAGCAACAGGTCCACACGAGGACAAGTTAGTGTGGGGTAAGCTGAAGCTGCATTCGACGCATGCATGTGTTCTCGTCAAACCACAATTAAGCTGCCACCAATGTGTGTGTCTGCAGGTAGATACATATCACATGCGTTGTTTTTAGCTAGGTGTGCGGTTTAACACCACCACACTTTCCAAAAAAGTTTCACATATTGTGCTGTGTGTAAAAGCACTCGTGGTTTACTATATTAACCCGTGGAACACTTTTTTCTATTATTATCTTTTTTAATCTTAATTTATAAGAGTTAAATAACATGATCTTTTTAACACGACTGGAAAGTTGAGGTATGACTGTCACTACAAGCGATAGATTAGCGACGGATACTTTGCAGAGGATATAGGACGTTGTTAATATATCATTATTTAGCAAAGGGAAGTTAGCGATGCATTACTTTTATCGCAAATCTATCGTTAATGAGTGACAGATTTGCAAAGCAACGGATTTGAGATGAAAATAATTGGTCGCAAATCCATCGTCGATTAACCATGATAATATCCATCAAACTCCATCGCTAATTAACGACAAAAGTAAATATGTTGCCAATTAACCACAGAAACATATGTTGCCAACCCGTCGCAAATTTGTCGTATTTTTTTAAAATATACATTTTTCAAAAAATTTCATAAACTACGCAATAGACTCACACAGATACACTAAAATTTACAATGCTAAATTAAATGTTCAATCAATTATATAATAAAATATTTAATCTAATATAATATAAAAAATCAAAGATAAATCCTTCCAACTCTTATCCTCATCCCCGTCATCGTGTGACGCAACATCCTAAATTATTAGACATGTAAAATAAAATAATATTAGACACATGAATGTAAAATAAAATTTTATATAAATTTTTTAAAAATTAAAATTCGATCAAACAAAAGATATTGACCTCATGAATATTTGCATAATAGTAACAAAAGCTACAAACAATTAGTAGATCCATAGAAATTGTATTTCAATTAAGGGTCTGTTTGTTTCAACGGAAAATCCGCACGAGTAAATTATTTATAGGAAAATATATTTTTTTTACCATTTGGTACCTTTGAAAACTAAAATTTGAAAAATTGTATCGCCGAAATCTCAGATTTTGGCATCCGCCGTTTTCACGCGGATGCCATTTTCCTGGACATCTACAGTGATGTTTGTTGAGACACTATTCATTTAGTTTCATTTTTATTTTATTTCCACTCATTTAAGTAGTCTTTTTTAAATTTAATTATTTTTATTAGTTAGTTTAATTTTTATTTTTTATTAAAAATCTATAGAACACTATTCATTCAAATTATGTTTTTATTTTATTTCTCCTACTTTATATTGTCTTTGTCAAAGTTACTTATTTTTCATTAGTTATTTAAATTTTTTTATTTTTTAAAAAATATTAAAAATAAAATAAATAAAAAAACGATGAATAATATTAGTACACAATGAGTATATGACTCTCTCTCATTTGCGTGGATCATAAGATCTCATTCCCTTCCATATAACTTTATATTTTCCTAACAACCAAATAGACAATTACGTTTTCATTTTCACGTAAAAGTTATTCCGCGGAAAACTATTTCCCTCTTAAACTGTTTTACATGCAACCAAATGGATAGAAAAAGACTCTATTTTTCACAAGGACCTGCTCTTCCTAACATTTTATCTTAATTTGAAAAAAAAAATTGTCCTCTCAGAAGTCTGAAATAATAATTAAGTTAAAATATTTTAGTGATTAATGTGACCCAAACAATGCAATTATGGTGTAGACTCCTACCCGCTTTGCTATTGGATTGTAGTTGTGTTGAATATTTGAAAATTTTTACACACAAACAAACACGCGAAAATGATTTCTGGAAAATATTTTACGGAAAAACAAACGTCAGAAAATCTTTTCAGGAAAAATATTTACGTGGGAAACAAATGAATAATTATGTTTTGATTTTCTTGTAAAAGTTAATCATTGGAAAACTTTTTCCTCATGAATATATTTTACAAACAACCAAACGGACCCTAAATCCGCCGTGAGTTTCGAACACAAGATCTCACGGAGTCACGAGTAAGATAGCACTAACTACTGTGCTTTGGCGTTTGTAGAATATGATTTTATATATATATTTAGTTTACTCAGTTTCACAATGTGAAACCCTACTGAACCAAGTAGGGGGCTAAAACCGGACCGATCGGGTCGGTCCGATTCAATTTTTCTGTTTGGTTCAATTTTTGCACACTCCTAATTGAGGAGTTTGTTAAGTTGAAATTGACTGCCTATCCTCAGTTTCACCATTATCATTGGAAGTGCCTGCAGTCAGCTCGAATACAAAAAGAGGGAAAGTAGAAGGATCCACTGATGTGGGAAGATCAAGCCTAAGGCCCCTTGTTTATTTTTGTATAAACAAGTCAGGACGTTAAAATTTCTTTACCAAATATCTTGCAATTGGTTAAGGAGTTTAATCGGCGGTTTTGCACATATGTTTATGTAACGAGATGGTTGTCATATAAATTTGCAAATACATTTAATTTTGTGTACATCTATATAAGAATAGGATTTTGAAATTATGAATATAAAAGGATATTTTTTACAGTTATCCCTAATCTTTGATATTCACACAATTCTTGAAAATGAAAGTCCTATTAATTAATGCATACACAAATAGGATTTTTTTTTTTTTTGCAGAAATGTGTGCATCTTAAGAGATTTGCGAAATATTGTCAAGATGTGGGAACATTCAACCTCGACTTGTATCTTGCCAAGACCGGGTTATTTATTTCTGAGGAGGCCGTCTGATATGTGGGAAGATCAACCCTATGGCCCTCTTTCAAAAAGCCACTGTGAACCATCAACTTTGATTATTTATATAACTGAGAACATCTTCTTAGTTGATGCACCAACTTTGATTATTTATTCGGCAAATGAGAGGATCCTTTTAGTAAGTAGCTGCAAATCTGAAATGCTCTTAGGTTCAACTTTGAGCCTACTCTATTTGAGGTGCAGTGCAATTTGAAATGCAACCAAATTCAATTAGAATACCCATAAACAGACATTTTCAATTGAATCTGACCATTATATATATATCTATACTATATATTAGAAGTGACACTTTAAACTTTCGTCCGGTTCAATCTTTGGTTAACCCAGTTCAGCCTGGTTCATCATTCTTTGATTTGTATTTGTCATTAATTTTTCTCAGCCAATAAACGAAAATGTCCACTTTAAAATTTTAAAACGCAATACAAATCCTCCAGAAATTGAATCGTCCCCTTTAAACATCATTGCAAATTCTCAATGAGGAAACGGACCATTTTAATGTTGAAACGTACAATTTGAAACGCCATGTTAAATGATGAAAATGTAAACTAAAATGCAGTGTTAATGGCAACAAAACGTTCAAATTAATTAAATTATACTTCCCTGGACACATGAGGGAGACGAGGCGGGCCTGCTCCTCGAGGGTGAGAGACTCCTTCTTCAGCCCCGGGCGAAAGTAGTTCTTCCAGCATCTGTTCGTGCGCGCATCGTTTCTGACGTTGTCCCACCGTTCGTGCGCCGCCCGTCGTGCTGTGCTGCTCGCCGCGTCGCCCTCTTTGGCCCCAGCACACCGCCCTGCCACGAGCCCGCACGCCTGCCCTGCCCCGAACCTGCATGCTGCCCCGCCGCGAGCCCGCACGCCATAGTCGTGTTGCTCGCCAGCGCACCGTCGACTCGTTGTTGTTCGCCTTGACCGCGTCCGCCGCAGCCGTCGACTGCGCACACCTCAGAAGCCATGCGCGCCGCCTCGAACGCGTTTGCCGACGCCGCTCGCCCCCGCGCGACCCCACCATTCCCCTATGCGCCACCCTCGCGATCTGCTCGTCGCCCGCGCGCCGCTCGCCCACGCGACCCCGCCGTTCCCCAGCATGCCACCCCCGCGGTCTGCTTGTCGCTCACGCGCCGCTCGCCCATGCGACCCTGCCATTCCTCTGCACACCAGCCCCGCAATCTGCTCATCGCCCGCGCGCCATTCGCCCACGCGCGACCTCGCCGTTCCCTTGCGCGCCAGCCCCGCCATCTGCTCGCCCGCGCGCCGACGTTCCTCTTCCCCCGCGGACCTCTGCATCACCTTCCCACTGCCTTCCTCCCATCTCCTTCTCTGCAGAAGAGTAGGTGGTCAAAGCCCCATTAGAGAAATGAAAATAAAATTACAAGTTCCGATGCAATTATAGTTAATCTATCGTGCATATGGCGTTTATACCATATTTTAAATATTCATTGCTTTCATATATTTTCTTGTGCCATATTTTAAAATTTAGCAAAAGAATAAAATATATAAATATTTATATATATCCCATCTGAAAAATGACATAACACTGTTGCAGTTTTCACTTTGTTAAAAAACTATTATATTTCTCTATCTAATGTATATATTTGTATATATATCATTGTCCTGTATTTGAAGAAATTACATATATAATTTTGTCACTTAAAGAAACATCATATCTGACATAAAAATACTCTTATTTTCCTACTGAAAATTAAACATTGTATTATAATTCAAATTAATGTATATTTTGACCATGCTCCTTTAATTATTGTTGCACACTCATAAGCCATCATTTAAAATTGTAATATTTCAACATATTTTTATGAATGATCATCATTTTATTCTATCTTGTTTAATTTAGAAGTAAAAAAAATACAAGTAAACAATGATAATATTATTAATAATCATTTTACTTAGATCGTTATTTGTAAGATATCAAGTTCAATAGTCAAAAATACTTGATTCTATAAGACTCTAGAGATAATAAAATACATCAATGAACATAATAATATATACAAATTGTCAATATATTTTTTAAGAAAAATTAATATATTTTATTTTAATTTCAAAAAATAAATTATAATAATAATATATTTTAATATTTTTAATATATAATTTTTTAATACCACACTTGTAAATATATTGCACGCGCGTAGCGCATTTTTTTAACTAGTATATATATATAATATAAATATCTTTTTTTACGACGGTGTTCTAAAGCCGTCGCTAATATTCCATCCCCGATAATCCATTTTCTTGTAGTGCATGGACTTAAAGAAGATTAAGGCTCCAGAGATCTAGAAACACAACCAGAAACTGACCTCCTTACTTGAGGTCTAAAAACAGACCCACCAAACTCAGCACAAACACCAATTCCATAGACAGCATCTTGTAGATTATCTAAATGGTTAATTTTCACTTTTTTTTCTTTTTGTCATAAATCTGGACCTTTTCAATAAAAATTGGATAAAGGAATATACAAGTTCAGAGTCAAATTAACCTGCCAAACATCTGCGTTCTCATCATTGCATGCTTCTAACAGGGATATATTTCTTAAAAGAACATATGAAATATTAGCATATATCATTTCTGTAAAGGTGCGATCAACATATTTGATTGGAATCTCAGAAGATCAGTGATCAGTCACACCGTTTTGATTGGAATCAGTCACACAGATCTCGGAAGATCTGTCAAGCAGATCTAATTGGGATCACCGAGAAGAGGTCCAGATATCTAGACATTAGGGAAAGTAGTGATCTTGTAATTCATATTTTTTTAATATCAAAAGAGCATCTAAAGTCAAAGAAAAGAAATATAAGCCAATAATCTTACGAGACTACTTTTAGACAAAGTGGGAAGCCAAATCAACTAATTCTATATTTTGTAATGTCGCACGTAAAATCAACTAATTCTGTATTTTGGACTCCATAGCATCCCTGCTCAATTTGAAAATAAAGTTGGCCAACAAAAGATTAAGCTTGTTAACTTGAAGATCACATACATCTAATGAATGTACCTAAATAGAAACTGAGCAAAGGCTTCTGAATTTCACCATGCAACAGATGGCCCTAAAAGCTAGCTATTACATTGATCGTTTTTCTAAACTTTGTTATATTTTGAGCGTAATTCTCATCCCGCACTCTTCACTTATCATGTCTTCTAAATACATATGATCAAGATGCTGCTATTGACTTTGCTGTCAATTTAAAATAATCTGATCAAGATCCGCAAGTTAAATTTACTCCAGATCAAAATCTTAACTGTTAAATTTAAGTTTGATGAAGAATTGATATTTTAGATTCGCTCCGGATCTACATCTGATCAAGATCCGATCGTTGAATGTACTATTCAATCTAAAATTCGACCATTGAATTCGTTCTCTATCTAAAATCTAATCGATCAACTACGTAATATAAATAATCATAATATATATCTCATAATATGAAATATAAAATTTTAATCTTATCAATTTTGAATATTTAGTAATTTAATAATTAGAATACAAATGCTTTTAAAAATATAGTGTTATCATATGTATATTCACTACATAAATATAATGCATTCACAAATGCACAAATATAACGCATATATATATATATATAACAAATATTATAAATATATTCACTAAACTGAAAACGTAACTTATAAATTTATATTTCCACATATTTGCATTTTTTATTTTCTGTTATTTTTATAATGAGTACTTAAACCATATATAATATATATTCTAGATAATACAAATAACTATATCTATAATATAACTAAACTACTATAATATAAATAATGTAACTAATAATTAGGAACCATGGTTAAGTTAAGTAAAAAAATGTTACTTGAGAATTAACAATAATTAAGATTTATAACATATACATTCACTAAACAAATATAATACATTCACAAGTACACAAATATAATGTGTATATGTATATATATCAATAGTATACATATATATATTAACTAAACTGAAAATGTAACTTATACATTTATATTTTATATATTTTATTTATTTTATTTTTATAGTAAATATATAAGCTATATATAATATATTATAAATAATATAAAAAACTATATCACTACAAGAAAAATCGGAAATAGAGACCGAAATATTCGGTCTCTATTCGGTCCCTAACAGCTCAGAGACCGAATAGGTACCGAATAGTGACCAAATATGTCGGTCAAAAAATTCTGGTCACAAATCTGTGACCGACTAAATTCGGTCCCTATTCGGTCACTAAATAGGGACCGAATAAGATCGGTCCCTATTTAGGGACCGAAAGTATTCGGTCCCAATTCGGTCCCTAAGATAGAGACCGAATAGAGACCGAATATTCGGTCCCTATTTAGGGACCGAAAGTATTCGGTCCCCAGTTCGGTCCCTAAAATAGGGACTGCATAGGGACCGAATGTACGGTCCCTATTTCGGTCCCTAATCGGTCTCTATTTTTTAAATATTTTTTTTAAATGTATACAATTTAGGAAAATAACCTGCTTAAATAAAATAAATAATATCCACAACAATAATAATTATCCACAATAAAAATATCTACAACATAAAAAATAAAATATCCACAACAAAACAATAATAAAATGTCGATAACATCAACAATAATAAAAATATCCACAACACAAGAATAATAAAATGTCCACAACATCAGAATAATAAAATGTCCACAATAAGAATAAAATATCCACAACATCACAATAATATAATGCCAACAACAATAATAAAAATGTCTACAACAATAATAATAATGAAATGAAAATCATGATGCCTCGTCTTCGTCTTCATCCTCGTGTCCTCCCACTCCACCCGATGAAGGAACCTACAATACATATATAACAATAATAAGTTAAAATTAAATAATATTATAAGCAATAACTTATTTTAGAAGCATAAATTAAATAAAACTATAAGCAATGGAGGTCAATTATATGAGTATTTCTAATTTTGGACCATGAAACCGAAGTTCTTCATTTTTCAAGTAAACTAACTTGGTTAAGACGACTTGGCGCGTCGCGGTCAAACCGGGAGTCCGAATTGAACTATGTCAGTTTCCACAAGTCACACTCATCGGCCCGACCGTGCTGGAACAAACCGGAGGCCAATCGGAAGAGCATTTCTAACATTGGACCCTCAAACCGAAGTTTTTCATTTTTTAACTAAACTAACTTGGTTAAGACGACTTGGAGCGTCGAGGTCAAATTGGGAGTCCGAATTGAACTCCGTCAGTTTCCACAAGTCACACTCATCGGCCTGACCGTGCTGGAACAAACCGGAGGCCAATCGGATGAGTATTTCTAATTTTGGTCCCTCAAATCGAAGTTTTTTATTTTTTAATTAAACTAACTTGGTTAAGACGACTTGGAGCGTCGAGGTCAAACCGGGAGTCCAAATTGAACTCCGTCAATTTCCACAAGTCACACTCATCGACCCGACCGTGCTGGAACAAACCAGAGGCCAATTGGAAGAGTATTTCTAATTTTGGACCATGAAATCGAAGTATTTTATTTTTAACTAAACTAACTTGGTTAAGACGACTTGGAGCGTCGAGGTCAAACCGGGAGTCCGAATTGAACTCCGTCAATTTCCACAAGTCACACTCATCGACCCGACCGTGCTGGAACAAACCAGAGGCCAATTGGAAGAGTATTTCTAATTTTGAACCATGAAATCGAAGTATTTCATTTTTTAACTAAACTAACTTGGTTAAGACGACTTGGAGCGTCGAGGTCAAACCGGGAGTCCGAATTGAACTCCGTCAGTTTCCACAAGTCACACTCATCGACCCGACCGTGCTGAAACAAACCGGAGGGCAATCGGATGAGTATTTCTAATTTTGGTCCTTTAATCGAAGTTTTTCATTTTTTAACTAAACTAACTTGTTTAAGACGACTTGGAGCGTCAAGGTCAAACCGGAAGTCCGAATTGAACTCCGTCAGTTTCCACAAGTCACACTCATCGACCCGACCGTGCTGGAACAAACCGGAGGCCAACTGGAAGAGTATTTCTAATTTTGGACCATGAAATCAAAGTATTTCATTTTTTAACTAAACTAACTTGGTTAAGACGACTTGGAGCGTCGAGGTCAAACCGGGAGTCCGAATTGAACTCCGTCAGTTTCCACAAGTCACACTCATCGACCCGACCGTGCTGGAACAAACCGGAGGGCAATCGGATGAGTATTTCTAATTTTGGTCCCTCAAACCGAAGTTTTTCATTTTTTTAACTAAACTAACTTGGTTAAGACGACTTGGAGCGTCGAGGTCAAACCGGGAGTCCGAATTGAACTCCGTCAGTTTCCACAAGTCACACTCATCGACCCGACCGTGCTGGAACAAACCGGAGGCCAATTGGAAGAGTATTTCTAATTTTGGTCCCTCAAATCAAAGTATTTCATTTTTTAACTAAACTAACTTGGTTAAGACGACTTGGAGCGTCGAGGTCAAACCGGAGTCCGAATTGAACTCCGTCAGTTTCCACAAGTCACACTCATCGGCCCGACCGTGTTGGAACAAACCAGAGGCCAATTGGAAGAGTATTTCTAATTTTGGACCATGAAATCGAAGTATTTCATTTTTTAACTAAACTAACTTGGTTAAGACGACTTGGAGCGTCGAGGTCAAACCGGGAGTCCGAATTGAACTCCGTCAGTTTCCACAAGTCACACTCATCGACCCGACCGTGCTGAAACAAACCGGAGGGCAATCGGATGAGTATTTCTAATTTTGGTTCCTCAAATCGAAGTTTTTCATTTTTTAACTAAACTAACTTGTTTAAGACGACTTGGAGCGTCGAGGTCAAACCGGGAGTCCGAATTGAACTCCGTCAGTTTCCACAAGTCACACTCATCGACCCGACCGTGCTGGAACAAACCGGAGGCCAATTGGAAGAGTATTTCTAATTTTGGACCATGAAATCAAAGTATTTCATTTTTTAACTAAACTAACTTGGTTAAGACGACTTGGAGCGTCGAGGTCAAACCGGGAGTCCGAATTGAACTCCGTCAGTTTCCACAAGTCACACTCATCGACCCGACCGTGCTGGAACAAACCGGAGGGCAATCGGATGAGTATTTCTAATTTTGGTCCCTCAAACCGAAGTTTTTCATTTTTTAACTAAACTAACTTGGTTAAGACGACTTGGAGCGTCGAGGTCAAACCGGGAGTCCGAATTGAACTCCGTCAGTTTCCACAAGTCACACTCATCGACCCGACCGTGCTGGAACAAACCGGAGGCCAATTGGAAGAGTATTTCTAATTTTGGTCCATCAAATCGAAGTATTTCATTTTTTAACTAAACTAACTTGGTTAAGACGACTTGGAGCGTCGAGGTCAAACCGGGAGTCCGAATTGAACTCCGTCAGTTTCCACAAGTCACACTCATCGGCCCGACCGTGTTGGAACAAACCGGAGGCCAATCGGATGAGTATTTCTAATTTTGGTCCCTCAAACCGAAGTTTTTCATTTTTTAACTAAACTAACTTGGTTAAGACGACTTGGAGCGTCGAGGTCAAACCGAGAGTCCGAATTTAACTCCGTCAGTTTTCACAAGTCACACTCATCGGTCCGACTGTTCTGGAACAAACTGGAGGCCAATCGGATGAGTATTTTTAATTTTGGACCCACAAACCTAAGTTTTTCATTTCTAAATTAAACTAACTTGTTTATTGTGACTTTGAGCGTCGAGCTCAAACCGGGAGTTCGAATTGAACTCCGTCGGTTTCCATAAGTCACACTCATCGCCCCGACCGTTCTGGAACAAACCGGAGGCCAATCGGACTAAATTAAAGTTAAACTAAGTTAACTAAGTTAACTGTTAAAATTAAACCTTTGAAATAAAATAAATTTACTCACGTGAGGGGCGTGTGCTGATGTCGATGGTGCTGCCTGTGGAGGTGGTGCTGCCTGTGGAGGAGGAATGTTGACCTGGGAGAAGGCCTGGGAGATAACCTGGGAGAGGGACTGGGAGAGCTGGGCCTGTAGTGCGTCGGTCACCTGCATCTGCATCTGGGCCAGACGAGTCTCCATCGAATCCGCCAGAAGAGACTCTAAGCCCGATATCCTACTGTCAATGAAGCCCATCAGCTGTCCTGGAGAAGTACCTGGAGTACCAACTCCTGCGTGGAATGCACTGGTCTGTAACCCTGAGCTGGATCCTCCAGATAACACCCGGCTCGTGTCGATGCTGTGCCCAAAACCATACACATGGCCTTTCTTTGGGGCCCCAGATGCCGCAACCCATACCTCAGGATCTAACGGCAGCTGCTCGTCCTCCCCGACGTACTTCTCTGTCATTTGTTGGCTGTATGACTCCTGCAAGAAACCAGAAAAAACGATAGTAGTTAATATTCATATTAATGTGAAAAATTAAATAGTGAATATCTTCTAAATACTTACTGCAACCACTCGGACTCTATCGCTAATGTATGCATCTGTTCCTTTTTTCTTGTGTGTTCTATCGAACACCTCGAAAATGTCGGCTGCCTTTTTAGCTCCTTCTCCTATTTCACAGAAAAAACATGACATAAATGAGTACA
Organism: Colocasia esculenta; assembly: GCA_014218235.1. Lineage (NCBI taxonomy): Eukaryota > Viridiplantae > Streptophyta > Magnoliopsida > Alismatales > Araceae > Colocasia > Colocasia esculenta. The sequence continues at coordinate 140,502,809 of CM024762.1, read as the reverse complement.
TTTATAAATAAAAGAGACCAGAAATGGACAAATTACTTACCAATCTGGACTGATGGGTCGCAAAAGAGACAGACCCACCAGTATGCATGTTTGCTTCTGGATTCCCACCCTTGGCCCGTAACTGCTTTGGCCCAATCCAACCCAGTCCAAAATGCAGTGGGCCTAATGAATCATGGCCCAAATGAAACCCAGATTGGCCCGTTGGGGCCCATCCAACCAAACAAGTCATTCACACAAGTTATAATTTATTATTAGTCATTTAACTCTTTTATTAGTATAACATAACTAAAAAACACTTAATTTTTTAAATCAAAATTTGTGGTGCAAAGATCTTTTACTATCTTCTGTAAATAAAATAAAAATTTTGTAAAATTTTGTTCTGGTAAGAAAAAATTATCAAATTTGGTCAAAATTTGCTTTAGATTGATTACCAATAGATTGTAGAAATATTGCTACATCTGAAAAGATCTTTGCAAAAAGGTAACGCACAGCATACAAATATGTCAGAAATGTGATATGGCAACTGAGAGATTAACATTTGTATATAGGCATTCTTGTTAAAACAAAACACAGAACTAAGAGCATTCAATAGATGGAGCCAACAACAAAATGGTACAAAGTACAGCAGGATTCATATACATAAGGGATCTAGCTACTGTGCAGTAGTTGTAGTTGTCAGACAGGCAGCCACCCAATCCCATCCATTGGTGGCAGATGAAACATTCAAACAAGAAGAAAAAAGAGGGAAAATAAAAACAGGTGGAAAGTTGCTGCCAAATCCAATCTGCATTTAATCTCCCTTTTTTATTCTGCAGGAGCACCTCCCTGTCCCTGTAGGAGAATCATAAATCCCAGCTTCTGTTGTTCATTGATTTCTTAGTTAGATACGCTACAGAATGGTAGAGTTTGATTCATATGAAATGAAAAGCTCATAAACCATTAAAGTTATTATCATACACAAAATGACAACTAAGAGATTAGCACTTGTTGTATAAGCCCAGGCTGACATCATGATCTTGAGCCATAAAGAATAAAATTAGATCAAAATACAGCATACAAATATGTCAAAAATGTGATATGGCAACTGAGAAGAGAAGAAACTTGCATGCTTGGAACTTGTCAAATTTTCATGGATGAGGGCATAGAAGATGTGTGTGTTAAATGGTTGTTTAATTAAACAAAGAAGACTCTTATTTACCTAATGTTTGGAACTTGTCAAAACATGGATGAGCACATGTTTAGAACCACACCTAGTCATATGTGAAATGAATACCAGTAGCTGAACCATAAGCCCTTATTTAAGACCAGCAGCTTAAGTACGACTGGTATAAGAATTGATGAACCATGTGTACCCAGTCAGAAGTGGGTTTGTTCATGAATTTTCAACTATAACAAGCCATGTGTGACCCCTGCACAGCCTTTGCTTGGAATCTATAGTTCCTTCTAGGGATAAGTGAATGAAATTAATCCTTATAAAACTGTAAAAACTTAAAAGGGAAATTTATGAGTGAAAGATCGAAGGGCACTCTTTAAATTTTTAAAATCATTAAAACATGAACAACACAGTCTATATGAACTGTATGAGTAGAATGCAGGGTGAAATTTATGAGTGGGATCATTCCCATCGTTTAATTAAAGTCCACCGCACACAGAAATTAGAAGGGATGTTATTTTACATGATGTCTTACTATACCTAACCAGTGCTCTTTTTGCTTTCAGCTATCTCACTGCAGGGTGAAAGTTCCATAAGGGATTAGCCTGTTCAAGGTTTACCTAATATTTAGGCCAAGTAATTAACATTCAGGTAGTTCAAATATTTGAACTGTATACACCTGCCCTTCTGGGTCTGGTAGACGATGCACAGCAAAACATTAAATTCAAACCACGTTCTAGAAAACAATGTACAAGGTTTAGTATAGTTTCTAATGCAAGTAGCTCATGCAAGATAATATGTAATTCAACAACAATATCCATTTTAATGTCTATGATCTCTATTTTATTTAAACATAAACTTCCCCTATGCACTCTTCATAATTAGCACATATGAAAAAATAACACCAATTTGAAACATGGAAAAAAGAACGAAAACAAATGGGAATTGTGGGTTTTTAGAAGACTTTCTCATGAGCACTTTGTCCATTCTACTCATATAGAAGGCAGCACTTTGTCCTTTCAGAAAGCTGCAAATGGACGCTGATTTTCTGGACTTTTGCATTATTTATTGTGGCCCAGAAAATATATGCATCAAGATTTATGGCTGTATTGTTTGATGAATTATATACAGTCGCCAGTCATGAATCCATGTCACTCAGGACCAGGGCCAAAGTGGTGCAGAAAGATACCATTTTGCTCTGTTTCAATCCTCTGATTGCATTGCATGCCTTGCTAATTTGTGAAACTTAATTATCTGAAGATAAGACTAGATCTGAAAAGAAAAAAAATAAGTCTATTAGTAAAAGAAGATATAATAAAAATATTTTGCAATATACAAATGTCAACACACCTGCCATACTGTCCCTCAACCAATCTCTCTACTCAAGAACACACGCTCTACTCAAAAAAATTGCCAGCTAACTTGTTTAGAATTTGTGACAAAGAAAAGTCCATATCTGATGACATTTATCTGAGAGTAAGATTTTCCATCGTCATGAACAAAGATTTTCCAGAGATAAGCGTAAGTATGAATGTTTCTAGGTAACTATCATAATTAAAGGCAATGAACAAGGCATACCTAAAAAATGCAATACCCGTTTTCTCTCCTAAAATGCAAGAGATCGACTGAATGTGAACAAAACAGAAATGGCAGTACACAAGAAACATTGATGACATACCTGTTCTATGATGGCAAAATAATGTGAATTAGCCTGCCAAAAAAAAAGAATTTGAAATGAAGCATACATAATAGGAATACCGTATAAGGATCAAATGACATGAAAAAAATGAAACCACGTGAAACCGTATAAAGATCATATCGTATGCATCCCATGCTATATCCCTCCCAACAAACATTTTTGTCTCATCATCCACGTGAAACCACCATTACTTATAAGGTCTAAAGATGATGTGTATATACATTTGTAATAAACAATCCTACTTTTTAACTGTGTGACGGTCACTTAAACATTGCAATTGTTCCGCATAATGTCCTTAATCATGTCCCAAGCATGAATAGGAACAAGCACCCCACTTTAATCTCTTCCCTAACTAATTCTATAAGCATCCAATCCATATCTATGTTCCAAGAAAAACCTATTTATGTCGTCAACAACATTAATATATTAGGTTTGAGATGATCATCATTCATGCCTATAATAAAACTAGTATAACAAATAGGCACATGAAAACCTAATTAATACAGCTAAACAAAACACCAATTGAAAATTGCACTACACAACTGATGCTAACAACTGACCGGGTTGGGACACAGCTCTTAAAATCCAACGAATCAGCCTATAGAAAGCCTGTTCTAATTAAATGCGAGAATGGTATAATCAGCCAAGAAAGTATATTAACCAAACATAAAAAGTGAATATAAACCTGAATGTGAGTTATAGAGGTGAAGATAGAAATCAAAACGTACACAAGAAACATGATACTTGAGCAAAAATATAAGCATGAGCAAAACATCCACAAGATCATACTAATTAATGAGCAATCCAGAAGTGTTTTCTGTACTTCATTTTGGAAAAGTTCCTTGTGCCACTCTATGGGGGAGATTACCATGTGTATACAGGATGCTAATTCCATTTTGTTTTTCTCTGGATGGTTTTGTGCCACTGGGGAAAAAAAGGATGAAATGATTAGATAGCAAAGAAGTTCATCCAATCCTTTTTAACAAGGTGTCAAAGTTTAAAAGTTTTGTTCATTAACTACCTTGCTGCTTATGGATGATTAAGAGAAAAGAATAGAAGATTAATTAACGCCAGTTTCTAATGTTTCACTGAACTCATCTGACACTGGTAACCCTGGGTCCCCATGAAAAAGACCATCTTAAGAACCTCATCTGACAGTGATAAGATCCTGGGCCTGAAAAAGCCCATGGAAAGGACCCATAAGGGCTGTTTTACTGCACTGTTCTGACACTAATCAGCTCTCTCTGGGTCCCCATGAGAAAAAGACCATCTTATATAAGCTGCTGATCTGACACTACCAAGTCCTGGAAACCCCACCCCAATATCAAGTGGTCCATGCATTGTTCTCCAGGGGAAAAACCCCTTTCTGTGTCTGCCATCCTCTGGTCCTCCCATGCAATTAAACCTGAAAGTTCCATTAATTCAAGTTCTGTAGATCAAAGTGCAGGCAACTCAGTTGTGCCAGTCAGGACCACGAGAGGGATCCAAGCTCTTGGTTTCTGAACATGTGTGCAGTTGATCTATGTTCCATCTCACTACACAACAAGGATGGAAATGGATATCCGCATTGTTCTCAAGCTCCTCAATGTACCTTCCACGACAATCGTGAAAACCATACTAAAGTCAGAATTGACAGAAACAAAGTATGCTAGCTGACCGTATGAAGTTGTAGCTGGCTTGTAACTAAAACTACACATATGAAAAGGCAGAATCTGTGGTGATCACTTGATCACAGGATGCCCAACAAAGTATAGACATTAGATTAACTTATGGATAATATGACAAGATATTCTTCAATGATTAGAACTCTTTCCATGACCCCTAAACCAAGCAACATCCTGCAAACCAGGGTTATAGAATTGGGACAAGGACCAAAAGTCAGGTAGTGAGAATTTATACAGGTGAGTTCTCAGGAAGTGAGAATTTCCCATGTATATATTGAACAATTAGATATTGAGTTTCAAATACTCACATGTACACTATATGAAACCAGATGTCTAGAAATTTTTAACATGTACTTTAGGTGCAATGCCACACCAAACAATTCACACTTCCATGGGCACAAGTACTTTTGGGTGATCCTCCCAGGACCAGGTCAGGGCCCTTTTATTGGGTCATTCTAGCATTGTAAATTCATGAGAGATCTAGAGATCCCAAGTTTTAGACACTACAAGTGAATTTTCAAGAACATGAGACAAGCAAATCGACTAATTACATGAATACATTATAAATCACTTTTCAGAAGAAGGAGTAGCTTAATAATTATTTCAAATAAATCTGGAATTAATTAGTATATAATAATGGTTCATGTAAAAGTTATTTCAAGAAAGAATTCTAATTAACAGGGTGTGTCCACCTGGAACATGGGTGTGCCGACCTAAGTCACTGGAAACAGGAGTTAGGTTGACTTGAATACAGGGTGTGTCAACCTGAATAGCTAGAAGAGAGTGTTGACACTTTGAAGGATAGTGTCAACTCTCTGCAAGGCATAGGTCGATAATATGAAGGGATAGGTCGACGTCACTATAAGGGATAATTAAATAGGTCAACACTACTGGATAGATAGTGTTGAGTACTACTGGATAGATAGTGTTGACAATACTGGACAGATAACTAGGTCAACACTAGTGGACAGATTAACACTACTGGACAGATAGATTAACACTACTGGATAGATATATAGTGTTGACACTACTAGACAGATAGGTCAACACTACTGGACAGATAGTGCTGACACTGCTGGACAGATAGTGTTGACACCACCACTGCTTCCAGAACACAGTCAGAAGAAAAGAAGAAGAAGAAGAAAAAGAAGAATCCTTCACAAAAACACTAGCCTAAGACATGAGTGTTAGCTAAGACACGTACACAAGAGACCAAAAAGTATACCTAATGATCTTTATGGCACGTAAATCAAGGGGTAAATATTCAATATCCTAACCAAAGATGGAGACACGAAGGAAATGAGATACAGAAATATATCCTACATGATGATCACGCAATTTTAGAATTCATATAGTAGCATTTAAAAATGAAACTTCAGATGGAACACTTGTTTGATTTATATTAACTGAAGTTCTTGACTTATAAACTAGATTAAGGATCAAGAAAAAAAATTATTATCTTAAAGGTAATGTGAAAGTACCTATCTTATGCACCATATTTTCTTCTTAATTATTTTCAGAAAATCAAGTTAGCACTTTTTCCTTCTGCGAAAACTTCTCTGTTCCTGGCGTTTCTTCCTCTCCCAATACTTCCGCCGCCAACCCCTTTATATATGTACTCTTAATTATATATGTATATATATATACTTGCACATACATATAAGCACTTCCACACTCTCCCACGTAGCTATCTATCTTCCTTCTAACACCTCACACACTCCCATGTGATACTAACAAGCACAAACTTACACGTATATATGTGCATACAGGAAGTTTATCCATTTCTTTGACATTATTTTATCATTTCTTTTAATACACACATATATATACTAATAAATATATACTCTTTTACACATACCTATCACTACCTACATATGTTCACATTTAGAGCATGTTAAACCTTACGTAAATAAATTACGGAAAATAGAGACCAATTTAGAGACCGATTATAGTCGGTCTCTATTCAGTCCCTATTTTGGGACCGAATAGGGACCGAAGTTTTCGGTCCCAAAATATTGAGACCGATTATTTTCGGTCTCTATTCGGTCCCAAATAGGGACCGAATAGGGACCGAAAATAATCGGTCTCTATTCGGTCCCTATTTTGGGACCGAATAGGGACCGAAAATTTCGGTCCCAAAAAATTGAGACCGATTATATTCGGTCCCTATTTAGTCATAGGGACCGAATATAATCGGTCTCAATTTTTTGGGACCGAAATTTTCGGTCCCTATTCGGTCCCTATTTTGGGACTGAATAGGGACCGCATGCAATCGGTCCCAAAAAATTGAGACCGATTATATTCGGTCCCTATTCGGTCCCAAAATAGGGACTGAATAGAGACCGATTGTTTCAGTCCCTATTCGGTCACAATCGGTCTCTATTCAGTCCCTATTTTGGGACCGAATAGAGACCGAAAATTTCGGTCTCAAAAAATTGAGACTGATTATTTTGGTCCCTATTCAGTCTCAAAATAGGGACCGAATAGGGACCGAAATAATCGGTCTCTATAAGCATTTTTTCTTGTAGTGATATATGTATAATAGAACTAAACTACTATAATAGAAATAACATAACTAATAGTTAGAAACAATGGTCAAGTTAACTAAAATAAAATGTTAATTAAGAATTAACAATAATTAAGATTTATTCCATATATTCACTAAATAAATGTAATATATTCACAAGCTCGAAGCTCTGTGACCGACAATGGCATCCGACGATGACCAATGTCCGACGCTCAATAACTAGTTGCTGACTACTAGCGTTGGGCAATTGACGTTTAGAGTGTACTTTTTTTATTTTTTAATATTTATTAATTTTAAAACTGTTTTAAAAATATTTTATTAGAAAAATATCAAAAAATTAAGAAAATTTGTATTTATGTGCACTTGTGCTAGTAGTACATTTCCTATTTCTCCCGTCAAAAGAAAAGGTACGTAGTACTATATATACTATACTACTGTGTTTTTTTTATTATCAAAAACACTATACCACTGTTAAAAAAAAACTATGTACACTATACAACCCTTCAAAACCTTCATGCGCAAAATTTTTTTTTTTTTGAGCTGTCTCTTAACCTTCACCATATATAACCTTCACCATATTCTAGCCTAGTGAAAAAAAGTTCGATCAAGCATGTGGATTTGACTTCTACAATGTCATTATCCTCCCAAGAAAAGAAAGATTAAACTTTGGTCCATCATCTCACGTACGTCTTCATGTGTGTGACTAATTCGCTGTGCATGATATCACATCGCAAGATAATAATAATAAAAAAATAGCAGAAAAAACTTTTTAGGGAAACAACAACTGGGTACGGCCGATCTAATTATTAAACAAGGGTGTGCATAAGATTCCATGCCGACCCGCCCGCAACTTTCAAGGGTTCTTCCAAGGACTGCATGCGTGGTGATGATGCCCTGCTTCCTTTGTTCTTGTCCGGGGAAGCAATAAAGCATCCATGGTGTTATAACTTCTTGACCCGTATTTGGTCCAGGGCATGGCTGCTCAACCTCTCACTATCACATGCTTGGTTTGTCAACAACGAACGGCGACCATTTAATAAGTTCGGCGAGAGCAGAATAGGATGAAGGGTAAAGAGTGTTTTTTTTTCTATTTAAGTGGTCTTTGATAATATTTAAGTTTAAAGTCTGAAATTTTATTTATTAAATTTAAAATTTAAAAATATTAATATATATAATATTCGTTAAGAATTATTTGATAACTAATTTAGGTAACATCTAAATTAATATCTAATTTGATAAAAATATTATATTTAATTATTTTTTGAACATCTTAATATATGAAATGATAGTTGACGAATTTGATTATCGACCGTCAAAATTCGGTGACTGTATAATTCATGACTCTAATAATTAGATTCCGACATCCGATAAGTGAAATTTGGTGACTATTCTCCGAAATTAACAGACCTATCGATTTTCGGCTGTTGAAATCTAGATGTACGTTGTCAATCGAATTGAATTGACTAGATAATAATAATAATTAATTATGTATTCTTTCACAAGAGAGTTTGTAGCACAGTTGGTTATCATGTCATACCAAGTCACCGAAATCTAACGACAATCATTGACGGACATTGTCGAATTCTGGCAACAGTCACTAGAGTGGCCGACGGTCGTCGCAAGAGTGGCCAACTGTCATCGCCAGATTTTGATGATAATCATCAGATTCCAACCAACAACGGGGGTCATCGCCACAAATGGTTGAGAAAGTTGACAGTTTGAAAAAAAAATCTCTTAACTTAAAAATTAAAATTTTTTATATTTAAGTGATAAATCTAATATCATTTCAAATAATTTAAAATCTTAAAAATTAATCATTTCAGATATTAGATGTCTATTAACTGTTATCACCAGACCCTTAATTGTAAGGAATAGACGGAGTGCATGGTTAAGATAAGCTATTTTTTAGATGATTAATATATTTCATTTTGTTTCCTGTTAATGAAATGAAGTAAAAGATTGTAGCAATATATAAAAGGTCTTGACTTTACTTGATTGCATATTTTTTGTGTTAGAACTCAAATTTTCACACTCTAGGTAACTTAAGCAATAAATGTTAATTTTCTACCATAATATTTATACATATATTATAGGCAATGGACCTTAGGGTTTTGTTGGCTCAATTTAGGGACTTCATGGACCACCCTAAATCTGAATAGGCTACTCTGAGATGGGTTCACTGAACAGAGCTAAACTTGGATTAAGTCGAGTTAAATTTGGAGGTCTCTAACCTGACCATGGTTAACTTGGATACAACATTTGACCATATATAAGAAAGTTAACTTAGATTGTTTAGACGAATTTCATTTAATAGAGTTAATTGTATAAATATCCCCTTAAGATTTACTTACAAATTACTTATTTTACTTTGCATGTTATTTTTAATAATCTTTCCGAGTAACAACATCTACGGAAGTGATTAATGATGTTATATATCATTCGATTAGCATTCTGTTGAAATCTTTCATTGAACTCTGATTATCATTAACCAAACTTAAAGAGATCTAAAATACCATGATCTCTTGTAATCTCTCTCTCTCTCTCTCTAGCAAGATGAACCAGTTAAAAATCTTCTTCGTAGAATATTTATTTAAAAAATTAATTTTATAAGTGAGTGGAATATTCATAGAATCTCGAACAGAAGTTAACTAACAATTCCATATTTGAGTACCCTATCTTCACTTAACAAGGTTATCAAAAGTAAAATAAAAATAAAATAGGTAATTTTACAAATAAAGCTGCAAGAAGGATATTCTGCAAATAACCTTTTAACTTTGTACCTTCTAAGGGGCAAGGTTGGCGGCCGACTTGAATTTTTTCTGGCACGATCTGGATCGATTCGTATTATATCGATCAATCGATGAAAATTATCAAGTTAGTCGATCATTTTTTTATCTCTCTTTGAAGATCAAACAAGTCATGAGATCTGAATGTCAATTTTCACCCTAATAAAAATAGGTCGACCAATCAAGAGAATCGGTCGACTATTTTTGGTCTCTCTTTGAAGACCAAATAGGTCATGGGATTTGGATGTCAAATTGTCATCCTAATAGAAATCAGTTAACCGATCAAGAAAAATCAGTCAATCAATTTTAGATTTTGATCTATTGACATTTAGAAGGCTCATTAGATAAATCAATCGACCACTAAAATAAAATTGGTGGACCGATTTTGATTCTCACAAATCAACGGTGTCGTGACTCGCAAATACCTTGACACACTCCAGATCGATTGTATCATTGCAGTACCATACGATACGACCAACCATGTTTAAAGGGCAAACAAAAACTTCCTTTTGAGGGACCGCAAAATATATGCGAGGAGCAACCTGTTGGAAAAAAAAATCTGGACCATTATATTTCACCTCACTCCTACACGAGCCTCCACCCCCACACATAAATAATTCATAAATATAAATTTAATGCGAGTAGATGAGATGTGAGGGCACATCCCCAAAAAGAAAAGATATATTAGAGAGTGTAAAAGCCCTATTTTCTCTACCTAGTATTTTAGTCCAAACATTTATATAAGTCGACGAATAAAAAATGAGATAACGCGATAACCTCGATTTATGCATCGATCAAACATTAATTAAACCTACTATCATGTACCAATTAACCAGTCTCCAATCAAAAGACAACTAAGGAACCGTCTTAAAAAACTTGAAGACCCACATGAAGCATGTGTGGGTCTGAGGTTGATCTTATATAAACCAAGAGAGAGGACATGAATATATATCCAATTCCTTTCACTGAACAAACAAATCTCTTGAATATTTTATCATGCAGGGGCCCAGATGCATGAACCTACTGAACGATTCATAATTATCAAAAAATATCTCGTATACATCTAAGTACAGTTAATGTCCATGTTGAAATCACAAATCTATGTATCTTGCGATCTCATAAGATGATGACATCACATATATTCAAGAGATTTATTTATTTTTATTTTTTAAATATTCTTACATATTTTTTTTTTAAGAAAGACTTATTACAGTTACTAAAGTGCAGTAAGTGTAATAAATCTTACATGGTTGTATGTATGGCGTCCAACAAGACACCGGGTTATCATGTAGATTAGTAGACAGAGAGAGCAACGGCCGGGTCGATGGTGAGATTCAAAATCACTATTTTGAAACTTAAGTTTTATATTTTAGAGTCTAAATTATTATTAAAAATCTAGTTAATATTTTTAAATCTTAAAAATAATATTTTAGCGTCAAAAATTTATATTTTAAAACTCAAAATTTATATTTTAGAGAATAAAATTTATATTTTAGAGTCCAGTGTCATTATTGACCGCCGATCGCCGCTCATCTCTAACTGCCACTTATTGCTCCCTCTATCTAATAACCTGTGTGACATTTAATTTGACACCACACGAGTTGTCATATCACTACTCAAGTATAACAAAGTGTATTTGTAAAAATATATTAAACTTTTCTGATTAAAAAAATCAACATCATAAGACATCTGCATATGTACACACGAGTTATCATATCACTGTTCAAATATATTATTTTTATTTTTATTTTTTTATACGAAGAGCCAACAATGGTGAGGTGCTCGCGTGCAATAACCCAGTTGCAGGTCTATTAAAACGTAAAAGTCGACAACCTAGCTAGTAGCATCCTCTCACCATGTACGTCATCATCATAGTTTCCTTTGAAACAATCGAACACCGTATATAATATATATATATATATATATATATATAGAACTGTTTTTTTTGCCAAAGATATATATAGAACTGTTGATGCTGGTCTCAACATGTTCACATGATACATCGTTCCAACTCCTAGGTGGGCTCAGATGGGGTGGCGGTAAAGGCTTTTCCTTCGTACGAGAGGCGACCCGCCACAACCTCGCGCGGCTTCCATCTGCTATGTTTGTCAAGTAGACTCAGTAGATCTATTGATGATCACAAAGCTTTTCTTTTTTAATCGATAGAGAATATAATCACTATGATAGTACCACTCCGGTTTATATATTAAGAGTATATTTGATGTTAAGATAGATCAGTAAAAGATAATTCAAAATTTTTACTCTATTCTCCTCGATCTATTCTAATTATAACAAATATAGAATATAACTAGAGATTTGAATTCAGATTTCAAACAGACGTCTATTAATCTACATATATCTTTAATTTTTTTCAGAGACCCGACTCCAAATCGAGCACCTGAATGGCTTACCACTTTGAAGGCATCTATAATTATTATTTGACACTTACATTTATCCATGCAGGTGTAACCCACCACCTTCTTCTAGTTAGTCCCATGTACACATCGATTCCACATGTTGGCATTCAGACCTCAGACGCCTTATGGGTAGCTTCCAGCTGTGGAAAGTCCATAGCCGACACTGGAGAGAGATAAGTTATTCCAAGATGGGGCCAAGCGAGGGGTCTGAACAGAGAAAGGGGAGTGAAAGAAACACGATTCTACATCTGTCCATATACGTGGAAGAATCACAACAAAATAACATCATACTAGGCAGCATCCATCTAATCCCTTCTCCCCCGTGTGGAGAGGGAGCTAAGGACAAGAGGCAACAGGCCAAGGAAGGCATCCAGCCACGAAAGAAGACACCACCCTTGCTTACAGACTTGTCTAGTGGAAAATAAGACCACGAAACTCCACTATCAAAGACAAGCTTATGTGGGTGTGGGCCGGGGGGAGACGCTTACACTTCTAAAATTTTTCCTCCGGTGCATGCATCTAGCTATATATACTAGCCTAGCTAGCTAGTGTTCTTGGGTGGCAAGTGATAAAGAATATACCCAGGTGACGTGTGCAAAGCGATCACCAGTGTACATGCCCACGTACTCCTGCGCGCAGGAACAAGCTAGCTAGTCCTCTCTAGCTAGGTCGATGTGGTGTACGTATAGAGGGGGGCATGCATGCATGTGGGCTTGCAAGAATGTGTTATTCTGCAATTTCTCATATGTATCCATGATACAGGACACCACCCCACTTTCGCGTAAGCTTCTCATATTATCCTACAAGAAAGTACGTAGTTTGGTATTATATTTCTTGTGACATGTTAAGATATGATTTAGTCTTACATCAGATATAAATGAAATAAATGTGTGTTCATAAGTAAATCACATGTACCTTTTCTCAAAGAAAGCCATTTTTAAGAAAATAGATAAAATCTCAAATAAGAGATAATATTTTTAGGAGAGGTACTCTAAAATTTCATCCGTCTTCAATAATAATATAATATAATAATAATAATACTAGTGAGCTGGTGTGGCGAGATGTATAGTTAGTATAATTGCAATTCTGATGAACTCTATTGAATGATACTATTATTTCTGTACCAATACGTTTTGTTTATACCATTGCAATTCTGATGAACTCTATTGGCTAGGTGTACTAGAATTATACGTTTTGTTTATGGGAGGAAAACCCATCATTGATTTGAAGTAATCGATAGAATGATAAGAAAATATATTAGGGGATCATATCTGAAAATAATGAATATTATTACTAATTTCCTATGTTGTAGTAGTAGTAGTAGCAAGGATAATATATGTATACCCCCCACCTTAATTCCTCTTATAACTTTTATGCCACTTCCGTCGTCACACATTTTACTAACTCTTTCCCCAACCTTCACCATCGATATCCGCAATGGCGGATATAGGATCTTAATTCAGTAGGGTCCCTAATAGTGCACCCATAAATTACATTTTCAACTCAGTGCATGGGATCCTCCATGGTAAAAATTGGTCTCCCTAATAGAGAATTTTCAAGTGAGTGGGGTAAACCCTAGGACCCCACTCACTATGAGCTGGATCCGCCACTGGATATCCGATCGAGTCCTTTTTCTATATTAGAGTGTAGTTATATATATGTATCTTATATATATTTAGAGAAATGCTAGTCTTCATTGTGTTCGTGAAATATTGGCTTGCTGTCTCACATACAGCTTTTAATTACTAATAGGGATTGATTTCTTTGGACAATGCATGGGTCCCATGCACAAGATGTCTTCAATCTTTTATTTTATTTTCATAAAATTTATTCATCTTCTTTATTTCATTATCTTATATATGTATATATAGTGTCAGAGAAATGCTACCTTAATTTATTGTGTTGGAGAAATGTTGATTTCACGTCTCAACGGATAGCTTAATTTTGCTACCAATCTAAACGGGATTTGGTTTCTTTGGGTATGTGGGTCCCATCTCAAGGTGTCTTTATTTTTTCCTCTATTTTTATATAAAATTTATTCATTTTACTTATTTGATTATTTTTGTATATATAGTGTTAGAGAAATGCTAGTTTTATAGTGTTCGAGAAATTTCAGCTTCATGTCTCAACAGATAGCTTTTGCTACCAATCTAAATGGGATTGGTTTCTTTGGGCAATGTGTGGTATCCCACCTCAAGATGCCTTTAATAAAATTTATTCATCTTACCTATTTGTTTATTTATCTCACTTGACTTATTTGGTTATTTATCCCGCTTATTACAAGTGGTACAACCAAAATTAAGCTACCTTCCTATACAGAATTGACTTCTATGGGTGATGTGTGGGTCTCACTTCAAAGTGCCTTTAATTTTTTTCTTATTTCTCCATAAATTTTATTTATCCTACTTACTTCATTATTTGTCTCACTTGACTTATTTGGTTATTTGCCCCACTTTTCAGAAGTGAGACAAACATATTACTATTTAAATAGGACAAATAGATTTTATGAAAAATAGGGGGAAATTAAAGACAAGATTAGGTGGGGGCTAGGGGTTAACGAAGGCCGCTTGCCCCTGTCTCCTCTAAGCACCCATCCAGGACTGGTTACCCATCTCTAATTGTGTTAATACTCTTATTATACATATGTGTGTGTGTATTTTACTAGAATATTTTATATATAGGCCTGAAAAACCTTATTTTTATATCCTCTCAACAGTCAACACAACGTAACATCAAGTTGAATACGATTATAACTAGAAGGATCGATACAACTGAAATAATGTTGTTTATCACAAGGGATACGAATGTGACATTGAAGGATGTAGAGAGATTTTATGTGACTATGTATATTTCGAGATTAAATTTCAAAGTGGTAAATGTACTAATGCATAATATTATTCGGCTAACTAGGAAAAAGGATTCGGAACACGCTAATCCCATCAACCTATACATTCCCCTCTTCTGCAAGGCAATACAATTTTCAAGCCTTCTTGTGCAACTACGCTCTTAATTATTACCATGAGAATTGCATTACGCACAGTGGTGGGGTGTCTCCTCTGAGAGGGGCACTGGGCAGCACGTCTCTCGTCACATTCCCCCGCCAAACTAATTTGCCTACCAAAAAAAAAAAAATACTCTAACGATAAATTATATTGCTTCTTTTCTGTATCTCCTCTGTTTGTTTTAACCTTCACCGTACGAGTGATGCTTGATCGAACATCCAACTTTGTCTAATAATAAAACTGATATTATTGCCATTAATTAGTACAAAGGCCATCACCCATTTAAAATTAATACTGGGTCCTTGTTCTGTGCTCATGTGTGGACTTTTGCCTTGCATACATCACATTCCAGCCAAAATTATACCAAAGTTGAGGCACAAAAAAGGAGCATTTCCTATATATATAGATATATAGATATTCTTGAAATTTATTATATTTGAATATATATATATATAATCAAAATTTTATATTATATTTATATGTCAAAATCGAAAAATTATCAATTATATTTCTGTGATTAGTAATCTATCAAATGAAAGGAATTCTTTATTACCTTGTAAAAATAACCATTAATTAAAGGTAAAAATACGAAAATATCTCTCTTAAAGAGAGGAGAGAAAGAGATGAGCCAATGAAATTGATCGAGTGAGATTGACCAATTAAGGCCAGACAGTGAGAGGAAAAACTATTTTTTGAGAAAGTTGTAGACGACAAGTTAATTTTTTTACCTTTTTAACTTAATGTAGTTAAATGAAATTAAATCAGACATATACATGAACAAATATGGAATATAAAAGCATAGTGTATAATTTACAGATTTAATAGTATACATTCAAATATATAATGTATTTTAAGAGAGAGATAAATCTCCCTTCTCAATTGTTCACATCTACAAATGAGAGCCTCCACTCAATGTTTTTTTGGTGTCGACATGATCTTGTGCTGATATGTTTAAGTGTTTCCAAGGCTGCATGTGATTTGGAGAACAGTATGATGGAGACGTCCACTCATATTATTCTTGTCCTAGTAAGCATGGATTCTTGACCATTTCCTTTGGGAAGTAGTAGCCTATGACTTGGTTGTGATGGCAACCATTTAGCTAAAGAAGGTTTCGGACAAAGATGTAATGGAGTATAGAAAGATTTATTAATTTTATATTATATTTAAGTGTAATATGATTAGATAATAAATTTATATGACACTCTTTTCATAGAGAGTGATAAAATAGCAACTCAATTATTAGATGTCACTTGAATTTATTATCTAGTCATATTATATTTAAGTGTAATAAAAATAACTAAATCTTTCTCAATGGAGTAAATTTCTTTATTGGGTTCATATAAAGAAAAACTAGACTGAGTAATAAGGAAAATAACATTTTTAAATGATTAGAGATTTTATGTATGACCTTAATAGAGGTTTGGGCAGCTGTACGTACATCTATATAGAAAGTTGTCTAAGCCAACATTTTATGATCTTGGCTTTTCTTCTGAATCATGTTACTCTTACTTCTCTTCAGAACCATGAAGTGTTGTGTATAAATATAGGAAAGTTATCTCAAACGAGTTACGTCGATATTTTGCTCATACGAGACCCGCGCGATGGCACGGTGGGTCTCCACCATGTCCTCTCTCTCACAATTCCCCTCCCCACCAATTACCTACCGAAAAAAGAGAGATCTTGCTTACCCTTCGATATTACCACAATGCTATTCAGTGCAGAATAAGAAAAAATGAAGCCTATACTATAGTGCTAACATTATAATATCTCGACATTCATCTTTACCACCAAGTCAGTACTCAAAGGGCCAATGCTTCTCAACTTTTTTATATTATTAACCAATGACATTCGTCACTGGAAAAGCTCGGCGCCACCCGGATTCAATTTCGAGTGGAAGCGCCCCCACCTCACCCCAATATTTATTCCGCCACAGATTTTGTCTTTACTCAAGAGAATCAAATAGCTATTACTTTGGAAGAGGAAGTTCAGATCTTTTCTGATTTATTAAAAGTGATCCGATCATCAACAATTCTAAACATCTTCCATGAAGATCTAGTACTATTATAGAAGATTGCATAAAACTTCTATCATCAAACCATAGATTAGAGTCACTATGTATCTCGTGCTTGTACTCTTCAGCACATTATCTGGCTAAACATGCTCTTTCTAACAATGTAATAGGAAAATAAAATTCTTCTTCACCCCCGACCAGTGTGCTACCGGCCTTCGCAAATTTGATGTAATTTTCTATTCTAAATTAGAATGCGAAAGTCCTTTCATTGAATTGTCAAAAAAAAAAAAAGGAACTTGAGAAAATAGATAGCCAAGTAAAGTGTGATTAATCTTATTCTAATTCCTAATTTAAAGTTTTTGGCCAAATCAGATATCAACCATCATTCAGGAGTAATTCTATTCTCATTGGAGATAAACTAAGACAACTCAACTTATTCGAACTTTGTCAACCGCCAAACAGACGTTTAATAAACAATTTATGTTAGGGGGATCATTCATCTAATAGCTAGCACTAGACATACACATTACACACCCAACTCCAATGACGTCATCTTCTTAAAAGTAGTAAATGGGGACCAAATCACATTTTTGCCCCCACATCTATACACCCAACAGTAGCTGATCATCATTATAGTGACTTGTTGAAGAAGGAAATATGTTAGCAAATGGCCAAAAGAATAATTGAGGCTGTTCAAAAAACAGACACCAGTTCTACAACTTATTGCCCAACTTCTCATTTTTTGCAAACTTCAAATTTTGAGATAATTGTAAAGATACCGGCCTCTTACATGTAAGCTTACAGAAATGCCATTCTCTGCATATGTGCGCAAAAGGGCGGCCTCCTCCCAAGCATACGTATTCAGGGAAATGAAATAAGCTTTTTTTTTTGACGGCAAAAGAAATAATCTCAATTGAAGTGGCAAGAATATTCGTTATGTAAAATTAATCTCATTATATAACGTAATTATAAAAAATGGCACAATTGCATTTACATATATATAGGTACAAATTTATCTCACCCAAATTTCAAAAATATCCATTAGACACCTCAAAATGATTGTAATTATCTGTTTTTGTCTCTATACTAGGGTTTGTCACGCACTTAGTATTGCCGTGTCTGAAGATTTACGAGTTTCGATATAATCAACATGGTACAATAAAATCGGTCGACAGATTTTTTTTCTTATCAATCGACCAATTATTTTAGTAAGTATCCACGGACGTCTAATAAATCAAGGTCTAAACTCGGTCGACATATTTTTTTATCAAGTGTCGATCAATTTTTGTCAAAATAAGTCTAGATATCATAATCTATTTGATCTTGAAACAAAGACAAAAATTTGCCGATCGATTTCCTTTTATCAATCAACCGATTTCTGTCAGACTAGTGTTCAGACCCCCATGATCTTTGATATTTAAAAAGGATAAAAATCAATCGACCGACTTAATATTTTTGTGCGACCAGTCAATACGGACTATACCGTACAGTATTACAGAAAATACGACACAGTCGATCTACGCGATGCCACCAACTTATTTATACCATTGAAATATGCTAACAAAGATTTAACAATTATATCTTTATGGTATGTGGTCTTATCAAGTTTTAAAACTTGGAGGTGTGGTTCGTGATTTAGTAAGACACAGTGATGTAGCAATAATTATTGGAATGTTAATAAGATTTTTGACGGTGTATTAATAATATTTTTGAGAACGCTTATGAATGTACATATATGAAATATGATAGTTTACACAAGATATATATGTTAAAAAAAAACCTAAACGTAAAGTGAAAGGAAGGTCTCAGGCTTTGACTGCAAGGCCTTCGACAGCGAATGAGAGAGATAGGCCGGCGTCAAACGAAACATAGAACAATTAAGCAAATTGTCCAATCATTGACTAACTTGTGTAGGTGAGTTGGAGAGATTTGGCCACCACGCAACCCAAAAGATTGCTGGCGGCTGACGGGGATTAAGAGCTGGGACAGAGGCATAATTAGTCCAAGAGCGGCTAATTAATTTAAGTTCAAACCCATCTGCTTATTTAATGATTGTGGGTAGGCTTTCTTTCGAGGTGTATCACTGTCATAATTATCTAAAATTAATGCCAGTTACTATCCATGCACTTCTGTATCAAGGGTCACCTCAATTTACTACTTAAACCAGCTCTTTTCTTCTACCATCTTGAAAGTTGACATTCATAACATAGCGGGACTGGTGTCTTCATATTTAGAAACATGAGCACCCTCAGGATAGATTTAATATCTATTATATAAATTTTTATAACACTGGATAAACATCATTCTTTTCAACAAAAAAAACATTTTCCTAAGCGCAGGTTGACTATTTCATGATTTTAGAATATTTTAGTAAAACAATTAAAGCTCTTAGCATTTATTCCATGTTAAAATTTGATATTTATTAGCAACCTTAATTTTGGATTGTGTAGGACGCCTTAAGCCCTGAGACTCTTTTTAAATTTCATTGGTCTCCGTCATTTATTGCATTTATGTATTAACTCATTATATTTTCAATATTTATCTATCGTAATATTTGGCAGCAACAATTTTTTAGTCTTTTTTTAATCAGTGAGAGACTTTTTCTATTTTTGGGATACCTATTAGATCATCAAAGATTATGAAAAAAGTTATAAGTAAATATAAAAAATCTCAAGTATTGAAAGACAAAAGTATATGCATAAATATAAACTATATAAGTTACAAATTAATAAACATATTTATATCCGACTACGAAATGTGCCCGGTGCTAGTCACAGACACACACGGGTTCCACAGCGCTGCAATTAAGCACAAAATACTTCTTCCAAACCAAATTACTTGAATCTAGATAGGGGTGCAATGAGTCAGTTTGGATCGGACCTGGGTTGGTCCGAGTCTAGCCAGTCTCTAATCGATTGGCCCGAGTCCAGCCCCGTTGGGGCGAGGCACAGGTTTTAAAAACTCGGTCCAACCCGAGACAATTATGTAAGCCCAACTCAAGCCCGGCCTGCCTCGATTTTTTTTAAAGATATTTTATTACTTTTTTATTTATCTTTACATAAAATTGATGTTCATTGAATCAAAACAACCATAAAATAAATATTAGACTAATCTAGATAAACTTATTTTAATTATTACAAAATATAATAATATTAAGTCATCAAATATACTTTCACAACATAATTTTAATACAAATTTTAGAATATTAAAATTATCATTGTGTCACTTATTTTTTCAAAAAAATATCAGGTCATTGAGTCGCCCGAGCCGAGCCGAGTCAAAACTCGAGTCCGACCCAATCTTACTCCGGATCAGGCTCAAAATTTAAATAAAATTAAATATCTAACTCAAATCTATATAACATTGAGTCGGACCACTGGATTTTCGGACCGACCCCGCGACCCATGACGCCCTAAATCTATATATCCGCCAGCATGTGCACCCATGGGTGGGGTGGATTTCTTGCCCGCAGCGTGGGCACAGTTGCCATGCTCATACCTTTTTTGGAGGAAGATTCAGAGGTCATGATACAGTGCGACTTGGTCGCACACTAACTGCTCCTCTAGTTCTATAAGAATAATGTCCGGGAGTTCGAATAATTAGTATTACCTTTATTATTTTGATCGAGTGCTGTTCTGATTTGCCCAGAATGCTGGAGCCAATTATGGTGGTTTCCTTCCAGAACAAAGATTGAGCAATTAATTAACAGACAATGGCCCCCAAAACTATATTAGACTGTATCACTTTATGTATATATATATATATAGGTTGACGTTAAGATTTAAATTTAGCTTGGAAATTTTATTTATTTTTTACAATCTTACAATAAATATTTCTCTTACACTGACAAACAATTATCCGATAGAGAAGAGACTTGCACCACCTTCTGTAATGAGACGCCGCACGTAGAAGGCCAAATTAGCATCTTTATGCGAGGAATGTGCTAGCTTAAAGTCATAAACCTACCCAACAAAAAAAAGGGAAAAAATCTGTATGCAGGATGTCTTCGTATGAGATCGCACTGAGTTGACATGTTAGACGTACGATTTCATGTAATTAAGGCTTTTGATTAGGTTTGATATTGTGGAAGTTGAGTTTGTTGACTAAACTTGGACTTCTTCTCTATAGAAAGAGATTTCTCTGGTACGTAGGGATATATGCATACGGAATATATATATTATATATGAGAAAGATTAATATAGTTTTATATTGTACTTAAGTACAATATGATTAGGTAATAAATTCATGTG